>JAUCMS010000050.1:13386612-13430404 GCA_032357445.1 Enteromius radiatus | reverse complement strand
TCAACGATCATTGAAGAACTACTTCCTGGTTTGGGGCTGACGTAGCCACGTGACAGCACGTGACTACGCTTGCTTTCCGGTCCTCTCAGTGCAGGGGGCCTGAGAGTGCGGTTGCAGCTAGACGCTCTTGAAAAATTCTCAAATCAAGACAGATTTTCTAGACAAGAAAAAATTACCGTCTTGTTTTCTGAAAAAACAAGCTAGAATTAAGTGAGTTTTTACTTGAAACAAGCAAAATAATCTGCCAATGGAGTAAACAAAATAATCTTGTTTTCTGTTTGAAATAAGAATATTTAGCTTGTTCTAAGCAAATAGTCACTTAATTTTAGCTTGTTTTTCTAAAAACAAGACAGTACTTTTTTCTTGTCTAGAAATTTCTTCTTGATTTCAGAATATTTTGGCTGGAAACAAGACTAGTCTTGTCAAAATCTAGTCTTAGAAAGCATTTTTGCAGTGTATTTATAATCCTCCACTTCTGTTTTCTCTTCCTCCATAATTATTTTAGCTTATTTGCATTTCCCCCTCCATTTTCCCTTCTTTTTCCACAGTTGTTTATGAATATCTTCCTGTCAAAAAATTGCACAAAGCATTGTTGTTCTCATTTCCAATTAAATTGTCATGGCCCAAATAGTTCAGAATCAGTTTCTTGATTCAGGCTTCTCAAATAGAGAAGGCATCTATGCATAGTCGGTTGGTTTTCAAGGCTTTAGCTGTGCATTCAGCCTCACGGTGCATAACTCTCCTCTTTATAGCGGCTGAGGGGGATCCATGGTATGCAACGGAACCTAATTTTCAGCTGTGCATAAACACAGGCGCATTTGGCTATCAACCCTAATTTGATTGCACCCATCCAGGAAAACTGCAGCATTTTTCACTCTTGAGTGATACATAAAGCGATTGAACCTCAGTGCAAACTGCTCATTTAATTGCATCATGTATGTTCCGTTTGCAAACGGCCTCTAGCTTGTGCACCGCTGTTAATAACAGCTGAGCGTATTGTGGATATTTACAGGTGTTTGATTGGCTGAGAGCTGAAGAGGAAATGAGATTCATGACAGGTCGTTCACAGGATTGTACTGTGAAAAACAAACACGGGTATAGAGTTTGACGTGAACAACTAGATATTATAGACGTTGCCACATTGCATTCGCTAAGGGTGATTCCTGAAATGTTTCTTTAAGAGGACGGCCGGTCGGTGTTGAGCTATAAATGTATTAATGTATGGCATGTCACAAAGATGCCGTAAAACAATACATTTGATTTCCACAGGAGAAGTGTCTGCATGAGCAGAGAGGCTGCAAATGCTCAGCGCTCCATGAATTTGTGTCATGCTTTTTCTTGGGGGCTATTGAGAAAAGAGCATGTACGCACACATTCATTATGTCTTAACACATGGGTAAGCTTCAACCCCCTCAAGAAAGGCTTTTCCTTTCTCTACTATATGGAATGGCCAAGCGGAGATGAGCGTTCAGAGTCCAAAAAAAAGAGCTGCCAAGGATGTGTGTGTGTGTGTGTGTTAGTATGTGCTGTTGTCTTTGTGTCTATATGTGTGTGTGTGTTTGCACGAATATGGAACTTCGTTTATGGATGGTGCACTATTGCAGGTTAAGATAGAGCCCAACTCCCCAGAAACGCCATGTCAGTATGGATTAGAGAACTTCTGTTTTGCCAAAAGGGAAAAAAAAGTGTTCCCACCACGCGCAATTACAATAAGCAAACAGCCTTGAGTCATGAGAGAAAGCTCTGAACAGATGGTGCAGAGGAGTAGGTTTGGGAACCAGGAAATGATTTCCATTTAGATTTCGTCCCATTAAAGAAAAAACTGAAATTTTATGTCTTTTTATGACATTTTTTATGACTCTCATTTCCAATAATCGTTGTTTAACTTCTTCCACAAGTGTAGTAGACATCTTTTTTAGTGAATCAATAACATGTACTGTGCAACCCAGTTTAGTGCGATTCACAGATACATGACTCTTATGAATCAAAATCATACAGCACCACTAGTACAGCCTCAACCCTGATTAACACTCATATATAAAATTTGTGAATCAAAAACATACATAAAATGACTTTGAGTCAGTTCCTTTTTATTCATTCTAAATCCTATGCTAGCAGTATGTTCAGACTCTTGAACAAATGGATCATGTGAGTATCTTAAGTGAATCAAAAACATGTGATGCAACTAAGTGAGATTCACAAATAAATCAATCTTTTGATTTGGTTCATCATACAGCGCCATCTGTACAGTTGGACTTTCAAAAGCATGACTCATATGAGTCAGTTAGTTTTAGTGAATCAAAAACATATACTGTGCAACCAGTGTAGTGAAGTTTTTTGTATTTTTTAAGCATATCAAAAACACACAGCATAGCCTGTGTATATATAGCCAATTCCATGATCAAAAACATACCGAACAAGCCATTCAGTGGAATAAATTAGATTTACATCACATGTATATTAAAAATACATGTGAATTTTGCTGTAATAAGTGGTATTTAAGAATTAATTAATGATTAATATAACATTTCTGATTTATCATGTCTGTTCTGAAAGTATCTCATCCCTTTTCCTTTTTCTTTCCATATCTTTTCCCCAAAATATTTCTAACTGCAAAGTACTAAAAGAATTCCTGATGGAACCCCTAAGGAATCTGCATCAGAAACGTTAAATTCTTTATGATTTCCATTCCTCTAGAGGAGAAAGATGGGGGGGAGGGTAAGTTTGAGAAAAAGAAAGAATGAAAAAGCGAGAGAATGAGATCTCATCAGTTCTCAACTGGATCCACACCATGTAGAGTAAACATTATTATCTTAATAACATTTTCAATTAGCTTTAGCCCTCATAACCAGATGGTAATGGAACACGAAACCGAAAATTAATTAGAAAAATAATTTGTAATTACAAGATGATCTAAAAGCTCTTTCAGGTTCAGGCATGAGTGATGGTAGTTGAGATCTGGCCTAATTTTTCGGTCATATTCGTACCTTCGAGAGGCGAAATGTGCATATGACTATGGGAATATTCCCCACGTTTTCTCCCAGCGCCAGTGATTTATTTGATGCCTAGTTGTGTGTTGCTTCTCAAGTGGTGGGAAACGAAATCGCTTTTCCATTTCCGCTCACTAATGGGCACATATCGGCTCGTGTGTTGTGATGTTCTATAGTTATGGAACATTACCTTCGTCATTTAGAAGAATGTGGCTTTTTTTTCTTTTTATGTCACATTATGGTGTTTTGTAGTGAGTGTCAGGAGAGATATTGAGTCTTGTATGCTGTTTACTACAATGATATCTCAATAATCAATCATCTATTTTAATATACATGTACTTTATTTCTGTGATAGCAAAGCTACATTTTCATTTACAGGCTGCATTGAATTACTGTACATTTTTGATCACAGGGGTAAATTACAGTTTGCTATTAAAATGTTAATAATAAATTATCTTTAAAAATGACAGTTTAAATAAATGCAGACTTTGTGTGCATAAGTCTTTCAAAAACATTCAAAAAGCCTAATAATTCCATATGTTTGATAAAGTAGTGTATATAATGCACATATCTCCAAAAGGCTGTCCAAAGATGCTTATTTGTAAGTTTAGCTTCTAATCCTCTGCTATGGTCTGTTCACTCAGATTGCTTTTTACTGTAAGACACCTGTGAAACTCAGAGATTTATGAAGCATCTCTGGCCCAGTGTGAGTGTGAAATGAGGGACGGTGATGGCAGACAAGCCCCATCTCATTTCATGTAATTAAGGTCGTGGGAGATCTCAGCTGCCTCCTCCAGCGAGAGCAACCAAAGACGGGACAGTCACAGCTGGCTGGCCAGCCTAAGAGGGGTCTAGAGGGTCAGTTGATGCCCCATCCAGCAGCAGATGAGGCGTCCACATAGCCCCTGATGGAGCCTGTCAAAAGGAGGAATGGTTATTTTGGTACAGCTTCAGTTTTTGGACAAACTACTGCAGAGATTTCAGCTCTTGAAAAGTGTTTCTGCCATCAAACCACTGAAATGTAAAATCTTTTTTATTTCAGCTCTTTTGATATATATATTTAAATATATTCTCCCCCTGTTTGATGATATTACGTACTTTAAATGTGGAGCAAAAGTAAATTTAGAAATGGGCTCCAAAATGACTGAAATCCTATTGTCATAATTTCTAGGAGGAGGTACTGTGACTAAATAGGAGGAGTATTTTATATTTGAAAAGTTTCGAACTTGATGACAAAGTACCCATCCCCTGCATCTCCTGTATCTTTCTATTTTTCAGATTTCACTCAGACAGCGTGCAGAGGAAAACCTCTCCCACATGGCCAACACAACTTCCATCAAAGGCCTGACCAAATATTAAGGAGGCCTTTTATTAGCTTCGCACTTTACTGAATGGATAGAGGAGGTGTTGGATTCAAGTCTCCGGAGCCCCATGAAATGATATTGACATTATATGAACACAGTTGGTGCCGAGGCTCGGGATGATTTGTTAGGGTAAGTGTGTTATTGACATCCCCCCACTTCACTTTGGTCGCCTCTCTGCTTTGGTAATGAAGCCAGGATGTTTCTTCAGCATATTCTGCTTTAATATGCCAGGTTTCTAACAGAATGGCTTAGGAGCCTTAGACAGCTTTATGTGCATTGTTACTGTTGATTGCAGCATTAGTGGATGGCTGGTGCATGAAATTGGAAATGCATTGGCAATTTTACATGCTGGCACTGCTCATATTTACTTTTTTGAATTCTTCATCCATCCCTTTTCTGTGGTTCTATCTAAATCAACGCTTCTTGGAAATGCAGAAAAGAACAAACTTTCTAAAAATGGCTTTGATTCAGCATGTGTCTTTTAATGATTTCTGTAACTTTGGTTGGCATGTCTGTCATTCCAGTTCATTATCATGCCTTCAACACGGAAATAATACTAATCATAATAATAGTAATTTAAATAAAGGAAAAATATATATATATATAAGAATAAAAACTTTTGATATTAATATTGATATACAGTGCAATTCATTATTGAATAGAATTTTTATTTTATTTATTTATTTTATAAAATAATGTTTGTTTTTAACTAAAACATTAAACATTAAATTTGATAAATCTGTATAATCATTTATCAGCATTATGTACTGTACTTATTAGCAGATATTATAGTTTTATATTATTATTATCATCATCATCTTATATTGGACATTTATTTTTCTCTTTTATGTTAATAAATTTGCCATAACTTAAAAAACAATAATTAAATAAAATACATATTTTTATTTAAATGATCAAATATAAATTTTTCGTAATGGACATTACAATGTTATCATGCCTATATTTCCTTATTAATATTTTTTATATGATTTTTTTAAATTTATATAGCTGTATGATTTTTACATTTTACTGCTTAAAGCTAACTAAATAAATAAATAAAATAAATAAATCTGTATTAAATAAAATTTTATTTTATTTAATACAGAATTGTAAAAATGTTTTAATGGTTTTAGTTTTAATTAACTAAAATAACATTGCAATTTAAAACTATTTATTGTATTCCTAATGAAATTTAATACTAGTGGTAAAATTACAGATGTCTTTTCTTTTCAAATATATTTACAATATGTTGCTGTCCAAACTTTGCATTTTTTTTTTTCCTGGAAGAGCAGCAACCCATTTGTGTTTAACAGAACAGCTCCAAAAGAACAATGGCCAAAAAGTGCTGTAAATAAAGGAAAAACAAAAGACCTGAGCATACTGTCATCAGTGAGGGACACAGATGGCGTCTGACTTCAGGTCATGGTGAACGAGTTTTGTTCTTTCCTCTGGTCAGCCCAGCTACGATCACCCACATCAGCTCACGCTTCCGGGCCCTGGTTAATGTTATTGACCGCTGGTCCGTGAAGCCAGTTGTCCTCCACAGACCCCAAGGGGGCCACCATGACAGCACCAATGGCCTCAAGCCCTTGTCATCCCCATTTTTGACCAGAGACACGAGTTATTACCGCCACAATGGATGGGACGGGACGACAACAAGGATTGCTTCGGCAAAGTGTGTGTGAACAATGTCACTTTGAGTTCACCTGCTGATCAGGGCTGTTCAGACCCGCTTAAACCGTGACCTTTTCAGCGAGACACCCTGCCTCGAATTTTGAGTGGCATTCAAGGACATCGTTGTCCTGTTTCTGTCTGCTTCATTCCTGAGGCGAAGACACCCATTACAGCCCTGCTCTCATTCTAGGTTAATCTCGGCAAAGAGTTGTGTTGTCTAATTTATCAGCCCGTCAAACAGGCGCCAATATTGTCTCAGGGTGAGAGATGGGTATTAGTGAGTGTGTGTTTGCATGCGCTTTGTTGATGTAATGGCTTTTTGGAGTCTTGAGGGACGAGCGAGCTGAAACAATAAAGAATACTTTATTTCTCTTTTGTTGTTTGGTTTCACACTGGGTAACATTTGCAGCGCAACATGTTTTGCACAGTGCATTACGGGAAATTAATCTTCCATGTATTCTGTTATATCTAAATATTAAAAATGAGCACCATCAAAAGACTGGTTTAAAACCAAGCCGTTTTGTGCATAATGCTGAAATTTGAGTTACACACACTGACTGCTTATAAACGTCATTTTACATTTATCATAGAATCTGTACTTTCGTGATAAAACTTAAATGTTGGTGCTGTTTTTATGACAGCAAACGCTATAATTTTCCAAGCTGCGTGGGACTGGCAGGAGGAAACATAACTAAACATCAATCTCTCTTTTCCTACCCGTTATTTATGAATGCGTTGATACACAATAACCAGCTATTTTTTATTTTTTTTGCTCAAAACACCCTGGGAAATATATTTTATTTGTTTGGCATATTGATGTTTTGGATAAGTGGCACTGCCTACACTCCCTATTATGAGGAAATTGCTGGAATGTGCTTTGCAGAACAATTTCTGTTTTTTTTCTGCTTCTTGAAAATGTACAAGCACAGTATTTCAGAAATGAGCCCCCTTTTTTTTTGTCAGAACTTTGTCTACCCGGGTCACGAGTACACTTCCTTATCTGTGCTGTACCATTCTACGAATAAATAAAAAAATAATATAAAATGAGAATATTTCAGAAATGCACATTGTATAAATTAAATGGCTTGAAATTAACTAAAATAACTAAAACCTTAATAAAACATAGATACAACTACAGTATATAGACACATTAAAAAACTAAGTAATAATAAAAATGTAAAAAAATAAAAAATAAAAATAGGAAATCTAAAAATACTATTGCTAAAATTGTAAGACTTTACAATAACGTCACATTAGTTTAGCATTAGTTCTCAGTCAGTGAGTGTAAACTCCAACTTTGTTAACGTTGGTATAGTTAATAAAAAGTGCTATTTATTACTTTATGTTAGCTCAGGTCCATTAAATAGCATTAGCAGATACTGATTTTTTTTACAACACTGATATTGATCTATATCTCTCAAAATATCAAATATTATTACTTCATATACTTTATAATGTCTAATCTTCTTCTTCATTAAATCAGCTTTAAGCAAAACATCTTTCACCATATGAAACTGAACATTGTTGTTTTTTCATGGTTATGTTAATCACTGATAATAAACCATTTGGGGGTGGAAACAGTTGCCAGCACCATCCAAGAGACAGCTGGTGGGTCATTAGGGTTTTTTCTCCTGGAAGGGTGACACGATCAAATTCACCATCTCATGAGAATCACACTCGCTCTGTCACGGACAGACCTGTCTCTCTTGGCACAGAGACTGGCGCACTGGCGTTCTCTAGAGACTGTAATGCCCGGCACATTGTGATTGTTTCCACACCCTTGATGATTAAGTATGAAGTATTACAGCCATTTTCGCTCACAAAAAGTTCTTGTCAAAAACTCCCCGCTTCCTCTTCCTCAAACGCTCACTCTTTGTTTCAAAAGAAAAGTTGGTGCATCTCCACCAACTGTCATCTAAAGTCAGCGTTCATAGATCGGCACTGTACCGCTGTTTTGCTGACAGCCCGTACACTTCCACCTAGGTCAACCCTCTGTAGAGTCTTACACCTGTCAATATCATCAACACCCGAGCTGAAAAAAAAAAATGGGAGAGAGGTGGTTGGAATATCTAAGTAGCTTCAGCACTGGCCCACGTTCAGATCCATTCTGCATGACGCATAGAGAGATGCTTATTATTGTGGAGAGGAGGAACTTATAAAAAACACATGCAGCTGTTTATGTGATGGCGCTGCTGACATGTGAACGTGGGCAGTGGCTGGCGCATGGCGTCTGACAGATGGACAGATGGGCTGTGAGGTGCCTGTCCTGTCTCCGTCTAACGACACTGATCAGGATAGATGTGACCATTTTAAGGGGCTGATTTGTCAGTGTTGCCCCAGCCCGCACGCTGTTACTTGTTCACCGCCAGCCATGGAGGAAATGTTTGCTAATTGTTAGCAGATGTCACACTTTACTTTCTGTAGATGTAATAATCAGTGGTGCGGTATGAATATGGATGAAGCATGACATGGTCACTTACTCATCTAGACTACATGCGCATATGGAGGAATGTGTTTCATCATGTTTGAATAAATATAAAAGAGGCTGTGTTCAAATGCAAGACGACAATGTTGTTTGCGCCGTTTTTAAATGGTGGTGCTGGTGCATCTTACGAATCAAGTGAATCATATTTGGTATATTTAGCGATGCTATGATAAATGTGAATTTGCTGTCCAAATTAAATGTGTTAAGACAAAATACAGTTGAGGTCAAAAGTTTACATCCCCGTTTAAGAATCTGCTGTATGTTAATGATTTTATTAAAATAAGAAGCATTATGCAAAATGCATGTTATTGTTTATGTAGTAATGACTTGAATAAATATGTAACAAATTCAACTAACATTTTCTATTGTGGACTCAATGTAAACATCTTTATGGGATTTTATGAAAACATTTTGAAATTAAAGATATTTTGTTTCTGGGAAACATGTAACTATCTTCTGTACAGTAGCTCCTGAAGAAATAAAAAGATACTTAGGCAAAATAAGAAAATATTTCCATTCTTTTCAAATGTTTTCACTTTTTTTTCCTTCTGGTGTAAGAATGAGCATTTGAGCCTTCAGAAAGTCTTATACAGGTCAGTACTAAATAAACAATAACCTGCATTTTGTATGATCACACTTATTTTGGTAAAATAATTGACACATTGCAGATTCTGAAAGGGGAATGTAAACTTTTGACCTCAACTCTATCACTGACTGCAAAAAATGAGCAAAATAACATGTCTTTCTTTTACTTTGTCTCATGATCTGCACACAGAAAATGGAAATAGGTTGTGTAGTCCAATTCACTCTTTTGAGCCTGTTTCTGAATCAGTCCTCCTAACTGAACGTCACGTTACAGCAAACTAATGGCAGATATGCCTTTCCATTAAAGGAATAAACACAAAGGAAGATATTTAGAAGAAAAGTTGTAACCAATGTTTTGGTCACCATTGACTTCCATAGTAGGAAAAAGAATACTATGGGTGTCAATGGTGACCCAAAACAGTAAATGGTGACAGAATTTTTTTTTTGAGTGAACTGTTCCTTTAAGTTATTCTTTCGAGCTACATGAAAAGGAAGGTAGTTTGATTCAAAGAGAATGACTCTTGAGTCATTTAGTGAATTTGTCAACACAACACTAGTCCTGATAGAAGGTTAAAAAGACAATTACACTAAATGTTGATTAAATCATGTTGCAACAAGTGATGTCTCTGCATTAACTTTTAAATGTTTCATTATATACTAAAAGAAAACAAACATCTTTTTTGTTACCATTTATTGCACTGATGTTATAATTAATTACTCATGGCTGGCATATGAAAAGAAAATAGCTTATTTTCACTTTGAAAAATAAAGTGGTTAATCAAGTCCTTACCAGTCTTAATCGCTCTGACAAATCCTTCAAACAAAAGAAATTACCTCATCATGAACAAATGAACTTAATGAATGAATCGAAACAGTGACTGAATCAACATTTGACTTACCAAACTGTGTGTGTTATTAAAGGGATAGTTATTCAAAAAATAACAATTCAGAAACTATTCAGAAAATCTACTCCTTCATTTTGTTACAAACCCATAATTCATCTTCGTAACCCAAATTAAGATATTTTTGATGAATTCTGAGAGCTCTCAGTCCCTCCCATAGGCAGCAATGTAATTAGCATAATCAAGGTCCAGAAATGTAGCAAGGACATTGTTAAACGAATCCATGTGACAATAGTGGATAGTGTCTGAGCATCTGAGAGCTCTTGGAATTCATTATTTTTCAGATATCTCACACAGTTTATATCAGTCAGTGTTTGTGTGTTCCAGAAAGTCAGTCTGTGGATTTTTGTTCAAGTTACTTTCTCTGCAAGTTACATTGTTACACCAGTAGAGTCACTGAATCATTCATTCAAATGATTCATAATTAGTGATTAGAATCATTCACTCAGCCAATTTGTTCACAACCCTAAGTCATCAGAACGTGAAAACCACTAATATATGTTGTTGATTGTGCTTTGCGTTGTTGAATAACTGGAAATAAGCCGTGTTTAAAAATTACTCCTTATTTTTTATTTAATTATTATGAAAGCCATATCGCATCTGTTTCTCTCTGTATTCAGATTGAGTGATGTGTCTGGCTAGAGATCCATTCTTTCATTCTGCACACAGTCTTTGGACTAAGTGAAGACAGGAATTGAGGGCCAGTGGCCCACAAGCTGTCTCTCCGGCTACTAGCAGCTAATGTGAGTGTGTAGTTAGTGTCGACCAAGCGATGGCACAAACCCCAAACACCTGCTTAATCTCTGCTCCAGGGTATATAACCACACACCAAGCTCCTACTAATAACTCCTGCGGCTGCAATAAGAAGTCAATTCTAAACCCGTGTGACGTGTTTAAACCCCCCCGCAGTCATAAAAGCCTCTGGCTCATCTGTTTTGATAATGTTTGGCTACAGAGCGATAACGCAAAAGCTAATGTGAAGGTGGTGCAGGGGACTGCCCTTAAACTCTGAACTCTTATGTCTGCAATATTGACCTTTTTTCTTTGGTTGACTATGAACAGATGATGTTTACGCACAGTTAGTTCTCTTTATATGATGTTGAAAGCATCCACTTTTATGTAAATATACAGTTCTAGCTATCATTGGTATATTTTTTATCACTTTTTTGTCATACATTTCTTTCCCCTCACAATTCTGAGTTTGTTTTCCACAGAACTGATCAATATAAACTCAAATCTCCCATAAAATAAACGTGGAAGCTTGTGCCACAGCATAAAAAGGAAAAAAAGCAATAGCAAATGTTCAAATTTCATAATTCTGAATTATTAATCATAATTCTTAATTCTATTAATCAGGATTACAAGATAAACTTGCTATTTAGACAAAAGTCAACCTGATTCATACTCACAGTTTTGAAAATAAAAGTCAGATTTGAATTTGCATTTTAGACTTTCAATTTAATCACCACTCTATTGCTACTGTATGGTTTTAGAGGATTTGGAAGCACATTTGCTTATTTAACATTAAAGTTTTAATTTAATGAAAGTATTCATTTTTTCAAAATGAATTAGTATAACTGGACTTTTTTCATTGTTTAACGATGCAACATCATGCGCATTTCATGTTACCCTACATATTTTCATCATTTCGGTTTTGCAGTGACCAACCTTTTTCATAGCTTTTCCATTTAAAAAAAAGCAGTTTAGAGCAGTTTACCACTTTCTTCTGTGTAAACTGATTAACAAATTATGTTAATAATAATATAACATTTGTAACATTTCCCTTCTGAGTCACATGTGCTTTCATATTAAACATGTAAATGTGAGACATTGATTGACAGACTTAATAAAATAACCTTTCAATTTGGATTTGGCTTCAACCATCGAACCAACTATATACGAAATCAGTGAGTTTTCTGGCTGTTTGTGCACAATACGTCCAACAGGATTAAATTAACTCTCCATCTCTATGGCAGCTCCACCAACGATTCTCAGTTGAATTAATCCTTTTTGGTTGCATTCTCATATCTATCTTTCTGTGCAGAATTTGCCACCCTGCGATGCCAAATGTAAATTAGACCATTGGACTTTTGAGCTGTTGGACTGCAAGAGAGTTGGAAGCTTTGCATGATTTGTATTTGCCCAAAGCAGCTTGGCGTACAAGTGTGCAAGCTTGATAAGGCCCAAGAGCATTGCAGGCCTATTAAAACTATCTTTTTAATCTCTCCAGAACAGCATGCCAGAGGCACAGAGGTGCAAAGGTCCTTTCTTGTCTGGATTCCACCAGAAAACTTTTTAATATATTTCTATCTGAGAATATAGGTTGACCAAAACATAACGATGGAATTTCAGCTTTCAGTTATGTGATTTGAGTATATTTTTACATGTAAAGGATCACGATTCTGTGATCATGCACTTGCTTTTGTGTTGTCAGTGAATTACGCAATAAATGCAAAGTGCAGAGATGTATTGCAGCACTTGAGGTGGAGTTCAAGCTTGTTTTATACACAAATGACATCCACAGCAGTTATTTCTGTGTCACCGGGGTCATGTACTGATACAATGTATGTATTGAGTGCTCTGGATAAAAGCACCCACCAAATGAGTAAATGTAAACAGCAAAAGCTGTTAAGTGAATACTTGCGAAGCGCTCTATTTTGCATTACTCGCAAACCTTTTATGGTTTGTTTTTGAATATTTATGTGGAAAAATATCAAGACTAAATGCTTCCCATCAACAAGGGTTTCAGCTCCCTGGAGAGAGGGTCTGTTGGCTTTTTTCTGCAGTGTTGGAAATGCCAGCATACGCCTGGCTTTTATCACCGCGCACATACGTGCGTAATAGTTCAATCTTGCGGCGCTCATTCCTGAGTCCGGCCGCCTCGCCTCTAATTTCGTTTTCGCAGGAGACTGAAATCCTTCTCTTGTCTGGCATTAGCAATTAATGACAAATTCTAAAGGTCAAAGAGATGTTTTTCAAATACAACCCATGTTTTTGTTCAGCTCCCTCATTGGAAATGTCGTCACTTTCATATGCCATCAGAAAGTGACTCGCGTAGAGGACAAGCGGCGTCTGTGTAGGCACAACAAGTCGAAAGGCTTGAGGCCGCGTGTACTTTAATTTTCCTCAACCAGAGACGTTAATTGGAATTTATCCAGCCACTCATTTTCAGTTTTTCCTCCTATTGTGGTATGTTTCTTTTTGTTCCTTATCAAAAAAGATAGGAATCTAAATTGCTTTGTGAATGAGGTAATCCATGAGGCCATATGCTAATGTGCCGCAAACATTGTCTTCATGTCGCTAGTGGAGTTTAGTGATTGTAATTGGGATATATTTCAAATAAAGCTGTCAGCCTGATTTGTTGTCAGCAAAGATCAACCGACAAATTAAAATATCTTGGCAAGTCTTGTGTTATGAAGAAGGAATTCTCAATGGCTTACATGGAAATCAGCTGATGTGATGTTTAGATGAGTGTTGCCTTATGGGAAGATTTTTTTAATGAAGTTCCATCACCCGATGGACCCATTGAAAAAACAATGTAGACGCTGATGCTTTAAGAGCACAATGGGTTTTTGCCATATTGCATAAATAGGTTTCGCCCCATTCCATATTAAGAGTGTAATGGCACTCTGTGGACCTCTAATTCCCATAATCCACTTCACCCCGCAGCAGTGGCCACACAGCATCAATCATAGACTTGGCAGGATCATCTTGTGTTCATTCACAGTTAACAACACAGTGATGTTAAAGAAATAGTTCAGTCAAAAGTGTTGTTTTTAATTATTGTTATTATTTTCATTTGCAATGCAGTGAAAATCAGTGGGAATTAGGGGCTGTCAAACTTCAACACAGGCACTATATTAGTGGTCCATTCTTATTTGCTATAATCAACACATCTCAAAAACCCATATTTTATAAGGTGTAAATTTGTATGACCTCACTTTTATAATTTTATATGATTTGTATAAACCCTAGTGGCGTGGTTAGGTGTAGGTCATTTGTACAAATTCATATGGATTGGCAACTCATAAAATATGTACGATTTAACAAAAATGTATAATTTGTATAAGTGAGGTCAAAATATGTATGAGATCAGACTGGCTAAAATTCATGAATGTTAATATTCAAATACGGGGCATTCAGTAATTTTAGTCACAAAACATATTGCCTGTCTTTATAAAAAAGATTTGAAAATCCTTTTATGATTACTTTTATGGTTCTTTTATGTCTTTTGACAGTTCCTTAACACCTTTCTCTTTTATTGTATGGAGAATACATTGTGAATACTATTTTGTGTCCCACAAACAAAAGTCACACAGGCTTGGAACAATGTGAAAAGGATTAAGTGATGACACAGTTTTAATTTTGTGGTGAATTGTTCATATAAAATATTTTCTTAATATAGTATGCTTACTGTATTAAGAAAATATTTTATACACTGTAAAAATTACTGTGATTTTAATGGAAAAAAACTGTGAAAATGCTAATGCAGTAAAAACCTGTTAAATGGTCAACAGTAAATTCCTGTACTGTATTCCTAATACAGAAAAATCAGCTTTTTTAAATAACCAAAATGGTTTAAAAATGTTGAAGTTTATTTAACAACAACAACAACCACCACCTCTGCACATTGGGGTGAGATTTAGAGTCACACTAGTATCATATTTACCTTTTCAAGTTCATATTGTTTTCTCACATGCACATCTCTGTTTTACTTGTTATTCATGAGTTTGACAGAGATGGAGAAACAGAAACATGGAAAAGAAAATGAAACTTTGTTACAATGGTTTTGTTGTCTTGAATTGATTTGATGCAGCATCTCTCGTGACTCTTCACCTTAAAATCAGAGCAGCTGAACTCACAGTCAAGACCTTGGCAGAATCTGACGAACATAGAAAGAAAATTGCAAATCACAAATGCTTCAAGAATCTTGAGTTGGTTGAATATTGTTTGGCAAACAAATGCAATATCTGTGGCTCTGACAATGCAGTGTGTCCGCTGTAGGAAAAGATTAATAATGGCCTTTGTGTAATTACCTCAAAAGCCTGTTGGGACATAATTCGCTCAAAGCAGAAGAGAATACATGATGGATCGTGACTACATGTTTCCTTTGTTTAAAACGTTACAAAGACACCAAAGTCGAGATTCTACTTCACAAAAGAAATGTACCATAAAGAACAAAATGTACACACATTTTAATAAACTATATTATTCTGCTGACCAGTTATAAACCAAAAGCATACAGTATGTAGCACAGTATTTGATGGAAAATGCTAGATGTATAATAGTTTTTAAAATTCTTAAGTTTTATGTTTTTTCTCTTTTTTTTAATATGTAATTTTCATTTCACATATGCATATAGCGGCTCTCTTAAAAATACTTTTTTGTTGAAAATGTACTCACTCTCCAAGATGGACTGAGGAAGAGTATGTTTCTTCACCAGAAAAGATTTGGAAGTTTAAAATTGCATCACTTGCTCACCAATGGATCCTCTGCAGTGAACGGGTGCCGTCAGAATAAGAGTTTGTAGTACAGCTGATAAAAACATCACAATAATCCCCATTCCAGTCAATCAATTAATGCCAAACAACACAACGTTTTAATTGGAGAAAGCAATACTTTGTATAGAGTACTCATATTTTAGCCTAGAGTTGCACACCGTAAATATGATTGCAAACAATCAAGTCAGTGGTGTGTCTTACAGCACGTATTGCCGCAGTTTCAAAGAGAAATGTCCAATGAGTGGTGCTAAAACACAGGTTCAATATGTGAACCCCGGTACTTTTTATTATGTTGGTATAGGTACATATTGCAGTGTTTTTATTGTGTCAAATATCTGGGGACCGTTGCTAAAAATTAGTGCAGTTTCATGTTGGAAATATGCCCTACATTAAATCTAACCCTAAACTGTACCTGATAGTGTTAACAAATGCAAAACTGATATAAAAAGTTGCATTTGTTGATGCAACCATGTCATTTCAACTTCCTTTTATGCAGATTTGAACTGTTTTGTCAAACTGTAGTTACATGGGATTTGAACTCAAGTACATCTCTGCAATGAACAAACCTACTATCTATAAAAACCCATAGATATGAAGCTGGATATGTGTAATGCTAACGTTCAAAAGTATCAGTCTTCAAATCTCCCAGCAAATTAATATTGTTTTGAAGTCGTATGATATTTTACAAGTAATTGTGCGAAAATTATGCTTTATGGATCGAAACTTTGTAAAAGTGTGTGAAAGGGAATAAAAGGTGTATGAAGGTGTATGCCTCTAGTGTTTTTTTTTTAACTGCAGTGATATGTACTTACTGGGACATATTTTGTGTCATGTAAAAAAGTGCACCCAGGTACATTTATGCCATGAGACTAGGTAGCGATAAACTCTCACAAATGTATCTATGAAGATAACAATCTTTTGAATACGTACAAATGCGTGTTTGCTTTCTATTAATGTCTGTTTTTGTGCATGCCTGTCTATTGCGTGTCCCTGTAGGTCCATTTTTTGTACACACTCCAGTGCCCTGCAAATATCCCAACCCTGTCTGCAAACCCCTCCGCTCCATTCCCTTTCCTCCTCCCCTATCCTCAGCAGAGGCTCTCTCATGCGTGTCCACACAATCGCAGGGCTGTAATTGGTATGGTTTACACTTCCTTAAGAACAAATCGAAGCCTGGCTAGACAGACAGCATTGCGGCAGCGAGAGCTGAGGGGAAAAACATAGGGGTCCGCAGAGGCCGGGTTTTCTTTTAGATATTCAGAACAAGCGCTCTGTCTTTTTTGGGGGGTCCTCTTGTGGGGCGATTGGGGGGTCGGTGTGTTTGAACAGCTTCCAGAATCATTTCCCATAAAGCCTGTGTTGGGCTAAATTAATGTGAGCAACACAGCTTTATTGGGAGATCCCCAGTCGAGAGCTGTGAGTAAGCAGACGCTGTTCTCTCGACCTGATGCTTTTTCCCAAACCTGCTGAGTATCTGACTCCCACACTGTCTGTCACATTCTGTTTTTAAAAGAAGAATCTGATGCCAAATATGTCATGCTGACAGACACAATGCTCCCTTTGAAAATGTTTTAGTTTACCACCTACATGGTGTAAATCTCTGGGGAGTATTGCTGTGGATATTGTGCACCATTGTGAATCCACAAAAAAAGTGTAAGCATTTGATTTGATTATGTATCTGACGACAAAGAGGTTATTTATAATGGTGGGATTATATGGAGACGGAACATTAACTGTATTATAGTTGTTCTGTAGCTCAGACAATAGAGCATGGGTTCGATTCCCAGGAAAAGCAAGAACTGATGCAGTTTAAATGCGTACCTTGGATACAATGTAAGTCTTAATAAATAAAAATCTGCAGAATTAATAAATTAAGAAATTGAATGTCATGGCTGAATTTGGAATTCACAAATATAAAAATATCGTAGCAGAGACTCCCTATAGCCAATCACGTTTTGCTTTACAGTCAGGGTGGCCTTATCCTGAAATAACTATTCATCTGCTTTGGCTCAAATAGGTAATATAAGGGCAATAAGAATGGGTACAGTAAAAGATGTTTTACATTTGAGTTTTTTAGACCATTAGACTGTGTATCATGCCAAGCCCCAGTATTATATTTTACATGCTTTTGAAAATGCCAGAGAAACACTGTTTTAAATCATGGCTATATGCTATACTGGATTTGATATAGTTCATATTCTATGTGGTGTTCAGTTTAAAGTGTACATCATTTTTTTCTGCATATAATCTGTCAATTAGTACTGAGTAATGAGACATTTGGGCTGTTACTGAATTACATAAATTATACAAATTATATAAATATCAATAAAATTTAGCTTTGCAATGCAGAAAGCTATTGTGCACACAGAAAAAAGCTACAATGCCTAAAATCAGTGGGAAATGTAAGCTGAATAACAAGGGTCTAGAACCACCCAACCCTGACCATAAAACAGACATGTCCAGAAAAATTATCCCTCAAATTTGATTGGTTGATTATAATGTTGTTCCCGGATCAACAATAATCTTGATCCAGGAACATCTTGTACTTGATGAAATTAAGCTCACCCATGGGGTCGACAGATGCAACACAACATGCCCGCTAGAGGGTGCTTAACTTTAAAAATTGTCCTGAACGCGGAAGTCTATGGGGTGAGGCTTCCAGTTCATTAGACTCTATAGGTAAATAATGAGGAGAATAACAATGTACAACTGTTTTGTACAGATAAAAATAGCTGGATACGCATGAGACCTGAAGGTATACCCATAAATTGTACAAATATTTACGTCCATGAAAAAGGTGGATTTTTTTGTCGGAGGACAGGCTCAGTGGAACTGTCACCAATAGTTGGCAACAAAGAACTCACTTCATTAGTTAAAACTTCTGTGGATTTACTCAGAATGATTATCATTTGCAGAACAAAAGGAGACAATTTTGTGTTTGAAATGTACAGTTGCTCGATATAAACTTTTTGACGATTGAATCGTTGTATAAAAGCAGTATTATGACACATTTCAGTGTTATTTAAAATCTCATGTCAGTCTACGTAGAATGTATCTAAGCAAATTATGTATTTGGTGAAGCTTTTATGGCTTCAAATGAATGGTTTAGATGTGTATAATGTAGGTCTTTGGTGCAAAGCAAAACACTTGAACCTGTCTGTTGCTGGCAGCCCCGCTGCTCTGCTATTGTGTTCTCTGCTGCTCTCCGTGATTAATGAAATCCATAAGCCCCTTCTGCCCTTTCTAATAGATTTATGGACTTCATGGTACAATAACTTAGTGTTTCATTGTACATTTGTTTTCCTTACATTGATATTTGTCATGAGAGAGCTCTTAGACTGCCCTTTAGGCGTCGAGTGGCCTGATATGATTGGCAATCGGTCTATCATGCTCTACAGTCTACAGCTGACTGATTTTCTAATATAATAGTCACACTGTATGTTATAATTCACCATCAAAATGGCATTAATGGAGACACATTCTATAATTTTGTTCATTTTTTTATTTTTTACCAATTACATTGATTTTCTACAAACCATTAGACCTTTAAAATTATTTTTATTATTGTTATTTTGCTATTTTACTCTTAAGACGAATATTATACAGTATATAAATGTATACACCTGTTCTTATTTGTATTTCATGTTCATTAGAGCCGTTAATGGGAGGAAAATTAAGACAATTACTAAAAGACATTAATACAACAGCTGCAAGATAAGCTTGAAGCAGCTAGGGAACAAAGAAAGTTTCCAAAATGGTTTACAAATATGGCTATAATCGTGTCTCTTGATATTGCAAAGTAGCATTATTGAAATACTTAGTGTTGTAGAAGTGAATTAGACTGAAATGTAGAGTTGATTTTGAGGTTGCTCTGTGCTCAGGGCTGTTGGAGGAGACAGAGTTTGAACAAACTGATCAAAACAGCAGCAGGAGAGCAGCTGGGATTACATGCTCAATGAAAGATTTCTGAAGAATTTTATAGAATAGAAATCCAAAGAGAGGCTTATTCAAAGCAATTTAATCAAGCAGTGCAGAGTGAAGTAGAGAAACGTGCAATGATTCTAGGATTTGACAGAATATCTCTTGAGACTGCAAGTCTGCTGAAGTTATCTTCTCTTGATTATATTTTCTTGAAAACAATGTGTGTATAAGGGTACAGTGTAGCATTATTTCTTGTTCAGATAAATAATAATATATTTTTATTTATTGATAGATAATGTTTATGATCAATTTTTATAAGAGCTTGTGCTTAATGTTTGATTTTGCCAAACCTGTTTGGTGACTGGTTAATTTAATTTCAATGCAGTGTTTGTGAGCCTTTAACACTCCAAAAGCAGCACCTAGTGAATGAATTAGCATTTTCATTCAGATCAACACGAAATACCAACACATTCATTTTGACTTCACCATGAAACGGCTTGGAACTCGTTTTTAAAACGACTCACTTCAATGATTCAGAGTTGACTCTTTGTTTTGAGAGACAATAACCCAACGCAGTCTCACTCCAACTCATCACATTTTGATGCCCCAAATGTTGTCCCAACTAGTCAAACACAGTTGTCTGAACAAAGAATTTCATGTTGTTGAAGTGTTAATACTTTAGTGTTAAGCTGGCCACGGGGCACGACCTGGTCATCAGGTTCCTTAGGGGGGCCAGAAGGTTAAACCCTCCACGGCCCCCTACTGTACCCTCTTGGGACCTGTCTCTTGTACTGAGAGCACTACAACAGGTCCCATTTGAGCCTTTGCCAGCAGAAGAGCTGAAGTTTCTTTCTTTGAAAACCTTGCTTCTCCTCACATTGGCCTCCATCAAGAGGGTAGGAAACCTGCAGGCATTTTCGGTCGTCGAATCGTGCCTGGAGCTCTCCGAATCCCAGGTAACTCTGAGGCCTGGCTTCGTGCCCAAGTTTCCCACAACTCCATTTAGAGACCAAGTGGTGAACCTCCAAGCGCTTCCCTCGGAGGAGGCAGACCCAGCCTTGTTGTTGCTGTGTCCCGTCTGAGCACTAAGATGCTACGTTGACCAGACAGAAAGCTTCAGGACCTCAGACCAGATCTTTGTCTGTCACGGAGGCCGGCAGAAGGGGAATGTCGTCGCCAAGCAGAGACTGGCCCTCTGGATAGTGGATGCCATCACCCTGGCATACCGAGCACAGAGTGTGCCCTGCCTCCTCAATGTACGGGCCTACTCAACAAGAAGTGTGGCATCGTCCTGGACATTGACATGTGGTGCCTCACTGACTGATATTTGTATAGCTGCAGGCTGGGCGACCCCTAACACATTCGCTAGATTTTATAGCCTTTGTGTGGAACCGGGTTCCTCCTGTGTTCTCACCTCAAAAAGGTAGAAGCACTGAGTGGCTTGTCAACTTCTTCAGAGTGTTCAGAAAGTAGACACCGTCGAGCTCCTCCGTCCCACTTCGGCAGCCTGATGTTGCAGAGCATCTGGCACCAGGCCCTCAATGCGATGAATCCTGTGAAAGCCGCACGTCCCATTGCCAATGGTGCTGTAAGGGAAGCTCATGCCCTACACTGTTTGTTAACGTCGCGAGGATGCAGCTTCTGGGAGGGGGACGAAATGTCACACCCTGCACTGTTTTTGTTATTGTTCCCCATGTGCTCTGTGTGACCTAGTTTCTGTCTTGTACCTAATTATGTGATTTGGTTCAGGTGTGTCTTGTTTAATTATCTTCATTGTCTGCTCTTTATAAGTTCTCTTGTGTTCAGTGTTTAATCGTCTGGTATTAATGTTATTGAAAGTGTGGACTGTCTATTGTTTAAGCCTGTCTATTTTGCACGTTTTGGATTAAAAGATTGTTTATTCGTGAACTCAAAATCTCTGCTCGTGCTTTCCCGCACCCGCAGCGTGACAACAATAGCTTTACACACAAACAACTTTCCGATTTAAAACTTTGTTGTATTAATAACTGCATGAAAGATGGACGAAAGATGAAAACATGGGTCTTTTAATTTTATTGTATGAACATTTTTCTCTGAACTTACTTCTGTTTGAACACGTCACCATGTTGTCCTTAACAGACACATAAGAGAAATATGCTGTACACATAGTGCATCAATTCCATCTTGAAGCACTAAGCGAAACGGCGATTTCTTGATACGTGGCTGACTGGCCTTGCTCACGGGCTGTTGTACTGTATCTCCAGGAACTCTTCATCAGAGAGAGTGAATGCAGTCGGGTCTCAGGCAGACACCGTGAAATGGACCCGGCTGTGGTTCACAGCTCCGGGACCGGCACATTTGCTAAGGGCCATTAACGTCATGCCTTACCGGGACCCAGTGGTCTGCCATTCACCCTATCTGCAACCCCCAAGTGTGCTGAATCTGTGGAGAAATTGTGCACGGACCTTTTCTAGTGGAATTCATACAGACCGAATAACCACTGACACGGAGGACTGATGATGTCTATTAGTCGGTTTTTTTGGAAGGGTCAAGAGGTTTTAGATTGTCAGCACTCAAGTCATAAATACTGTAATTTTAGTGGTGCTTGCTCCTGCAGGGATGAGGGATTTGAACAAACCCCTAATGCTAACTTTGATGAGTAACTTGTCCCACACCGTGTACTCTGTGGACATGAATGTTACCTTTTTGAAGAAAGCTTTTTGAAGTATGCTTTGGTTTTGTATGCAATCAGATCTCCAGATTTACAGATTTTAGATATTAATTTATTCCCTGACTATTAAATGTCCTAAAATGAATGAGGGCGCTGTATCTAGGCACCAAAACACAGACATGCAGAGGACGAGTTTGGTGTGAGTAAGAGTTTTTTTAATTAACTGATTAATATTGAATGCATTTAAATTTAAATAATCAAATCCAAAATAAACGTTTTTGTGTACATAATGTATGTGTGTGTACAGTGTATATTTATTATGTATAAATACACACTCATAAAGTATATATATTGAAGATATATACATGTATTTATGTGTATATTTTTAGAATTTATATTAAATGTCATATTTGTATATTAAATATTTACATATATCTTAAAAATATGTATGTGCATGTGTGTGTATGTATTTACTTATATTAATTAATTCTTTAACAGCACTAATGAAATATTCAAAAGTGAGAGTTAAGAAATGTATAATGCTGCCAAAAATTACATGGAAAAAAAATGCTGGATTTTTTCTTTCTATTTATCAAAGAATTTTGTTTGAAAAAATGTATCAGCATTTCTAACAAAGGATCATGTGACACTGAAGACTAGAGTAATCATGCAGAAAATTGTGCTTTACCATTACAGGAATAAATTACTTATATTAAAATACTGAAATTATGAAATGATAATAAAATACTGTAATTACTCATTTCTAAAAAAACAAAAAACTAAATGTAATAATATTTAACAATAGTACTATAGTGATCAAATAAATGAAGTCTTTCATTCAAAAAAAATCATACAGGTGTATGTAAAGATGTGTACAATGCAACATTTACACCAAGAAACACTGGTGCCACAAAAAAAGAGTTATGAATATAAATAAATGTTTAGTAGGGTCAATCACAGGTAAACTTCCTACCTGCTGTGATAGTAAACCCCAAACATTTTTGAAAATGATCGGCATGCTTTAGTAAACATGAGAGGTCTACATTCTATTTGATAACCCCCTCCATTTCCTGTTGTGCGAGTACAATAGAGGAATATTTCCAAGGAAATGAGGAGCTAAAGCAGCTCTGCTCTGGGAGATTTACTGACCTCTGATTTTTGTTTTTCTCCATGTTTGTTTTGTGCACTGTTGACGGAGGTCGATAACTGTTGCTTATTTTCCCTGAAATGCTTGAATCAATAGCATTCTGCATCTCTCTGCCCTATGCACCATCTGAGACTGTGCTATTTTAGAGAGCTGACCAGCGCTCTCTCTCTCTCTCTCTCTCTCTGTGCTGAAGGGACACAAAGACACCAGCATTCAAAGCAACCTAGTTCCATCTCTATTTCACGGAACACTGCATGTATGGAACAGACGCACATCTGATTAGTCAGTCTCCTGCGACTGAATGAATAACAGTTGAGGGAGTTTGCCAAGTTTGACTTCTTTGAGAACTGAATTCAGCAAATAAGCATAAAAATACCATCTTTCATATACCATCGATTTGAAATGTGCCATCCAGCAGTTTTGATCGATAAACACGTACGTGGAGGTTGAATGCGACGAAGCCTCAATTTTCAACTGTAACATATTGCTCCTTTTGGTTTAATCTGTTTCCACATTAACCCTTTAAATCTGAAAGCTGACCTCTGCACACAACAATATAGGTGTTCTGTGTCAGACAAATGCATTACTGTCAGTAGAGCTCAGTGAGGCGGAACGGAGCAGTAATGTAGGTTGTGATTAAGGTTATGTGTGCTGGCATATAGTTGGACAGCTAACCTTTGCCATCATTTAATGCTCACTTAAAGTTAAAACACCAATAATTCAATTTTAAGCTACATTATTAATGCCAGTTCAACCAGTTATTATAATAATGCCATCTTAAAGCCTAAATTTTCACATATATATATATATATATATATATATATATATATATAATATAAATGCCTATTCATTAGGGCTGTCAGATTGATTAATCATGATTAATTTGGATTCAAAAATGTTGAAATAATGTAAAAAAAAAATACACATGTAAATATTATATTATGTAAATGAAAACTTTTATTTTTGATGCAATTAAAAATCATGAATAATACACACATGCACACAATTTATGTGTTACTGTATGTTGAAAAATATTTGATGCTCAATATTTGATATTATTAATAATAATAATAATAATAATGTAAATACAATTATTTAGCAAGCACATATTAAATTGATCAAGTGACAGTAAAGACATTTATAATCTTCCAACAAAAATTCCAATAATAATAATAAAGAAAAAATGTGGTTTGAACTGCTGTTCATCAAAGAATCCTAAATATTTTCTTTTTTTACAAAAATGGTAAGCAGATGAAACATTTTTGACATTGATCATGAGAAGGCAAGGCAAGTTTGTTTACATAGCATATTTCATATACAAAATAAGCACAAAAAATAAGTCTTTTTATAAGCACATAGATTTATAAGAAATTAAAAAAAGAGTACTGTATATAAAGAGTTTAAAAAAATAAAAATAAAAATAAGTAAGTAAGCAACAACACTAATAATAATGATAATAATAAGTACCATTATTAATAACTGAGCACCAATAATAAGTAATAATAATTGTGCGACCAAACTGTGAACCATATTAAAATGATTTTTGAAGACTTATGTGACACAGAAGACTAGAGTAATGGCTGCTAAAACAAATTTTTTCCCATCACAGAAATAAATTGCATTTTAAAGTTTATTTAAATAGAAAAAACATTATTTAACATTTCAATAATACTTAATTGCATTACATTTTGTACTATATTTTTTTATCAAATAAATGCAGCCCTGGTGAGAAATAAGAAACATTTTACTACGAATTTATCTAATTGCAAAAGCTATTTATAATATTGTATTGTCGGGGACACCCCTAATTATATTATATTATATTATATCTATACTTGAGAGAAACTGACGTCAGGTTGCGCGTGGCACATTTCAGTGCTTGCCTTTTCCTGCTTGATTGTCACAATAAAGGCATTGATTTCACAAGCCACTCGAGTCAGATCAATCGCGTAGGCAGTTTTCGATGTGTGTTTACTCTACAGACTGCCAGATTAGATTATGTGCACTCAGGTAGGGGGCCCGTGTACGAAAAAAAACCTGCAGAAATCAATCCCTCATTGGCACGGCTTTCCGAAAGCGCTGATCTTGAGCATATGTCCTCTAATTACTCTGATGGGAGCTTGCTAATGGGCACAGAGCCGGCCTTGTGCTCACTGCGAATGCTCGTTAATGTCACTGTCACAACGTAGATCCCCGGGCCCCAAGATCAAGGCTTGGGAGTGTGGATGGCCCCTAACCGCCCCTGCTTCCCCCCTCCAGTACATGAAACTGTCTCACTTCCCTGTCTAATTGCTCTCTAAATTATTAACCTCAATGAAAGGAGGACAGTGTCCCGTTTGACCCCGCTTATATAGCTGAAGGTTTGGGAGCCGGTGCTTCATGAGAAATGTGTGAATACATGCATATTTAACCATCTGTAGAAGATTGGCCATTTGCACAGGTTATTACCGACTTTGACCTCTCATATGAATTTCTGCATTTTTTTTATTTCACGCACATAACTGAGAGACGTCTCGGTTTGTTTTGTTGAATTTGAAGCTGCAAAAAAGGGAAAAAGTGCACTCGGTTCTGACAAATTTAATTAGCTTTCGAATTAGGGTGAATTAATCGCAGCTGTGGGTGTGTGGTGGTATTGTGACGTCTCCGCAGGTAAGGCAAATGCCTGTTCGCAGCACTGCTGAAGACTGTGAGTAATTATGTTTGTTTTTTAATACCCTTGTTTTGGCGTAATTGCCAGTCCCAGCATGCCCACACACACCTGCAAGAACAAATGTGATTTATTCATCAATTCAGTGGTAGAGGTTTACACATTACAAAGCATAAACAGTTCCCTCATGGTATTGTTAATAATTCAGTAGGTTATACGTTAATAATAGATAAATTCTACTGTCTCTGTAAATAGCTTGTAAATGTCACACGCTCCGTTTTAAGGTGGTGTGTTTAACCAGCATGTATTTCATCACCTCAGTTGCCGGATCACTTGTGTGGAACGCTGTTTTACATTAAATAGCCACTTGTTAAAGTGTAAAGGCAAGCCGAGCATCTTTTTAAGGTTATTTTAAAGTGATTTTGTTGGTGAAGCTGCTATTGTTAGCAGCTTTCAGAGTAAAAAACTTGAGGCAATTGTTTTTTAGTAGTACTTTAAAGTATATAAAGTTCTTTTTTTTCCCCTCATTAATGTACACACAGCACCACATATTGACAGAAAAACACAGAATTGTAGACATTTTTGCAGATTTATTAAAAAAGAAAAACTGAAATATCACATGGTCCTAAGTATTCAGACCCTTTGCTCAGTATTTAGTAGAGGCACCCTTTTGGTCTAATACAGCCATTTATTAAAAAAGAAAAACTGAAATATCACATGGTCCTAAGTATTCAGACCCTTTGCTCAGTATTTAGTAGAAGCACCCTTTTGGTCTAATACAGCCATTTATTAAAAAAGAAAAACTGAAATATCACATGGTCCTAAGTATTGATGACGGGTGCTTGTGGTGGCATAAAACTGAAAACAAGGTTATGTACTGTATGTAACTGATAACTGGTACAAGAATGGTATCAGGCATCAACTTTTTTATAAATAATATGAATCAATTAATCTTTTTTAAAAATTAATTAATTAATTGAACATTCAGAATTAACTGATTCATTTTCAACTGTCACTGTTACTGGACAAGCCACGCTATTTTGGAAACAGTTACTGTTAGGCTAATGAAAACTGGAATTCAATTCATAATACTTTTAGTTACTTCATCATTAGTTGCCTGTGACCTTCTGGTGTCTGAAGGACAGCCAGACAGCTTTTGACATTGACCGCAGTGCAATGACCTTCCTTCTAGGGGGAGTAGGTCACTAAAAATATGGGAATTTTGCTACAGCGGTCTGAGATCAGCCTACTAAGATGTCACTTTACAAATGTCTCTCCTTCCGTGATAAATGTCCTAGATCAGGTTGATGACACACAGGGAGAAAGCTATTTATGGAGTATGCTAATGGGATATAGGGAATCACAACCCTACTTATACACGGATATAGGTCTCCCATCCCAAACATTTGGTATAGCTAATCAGACAGAGTTCCAAAATCCCATTGAATTGCTCAATGGTGTGTCTCGAAAACATCCCTCTGGGTTTGAAATTTATGTGGTCTGGATCATTGGCTCCTGTCAGAATTGTGTTGATTGTCTGGTGTCTGTTGGACTGTGATTACTTAATCTGGTTCAATGATGCAGAGTAAGCATCAGGATGTATGTTTATTTCTCTTTGGAAGTTATCAAAGTGACAGCTTCATACACTAGCATGAATTTTCCGACACACACCGATGATAAAAAAGGATCGTAAATGCCCACCTACATGCTTATAATTTGAACTCTCCCGTCCTTTCCAAATATCAGTTAGCTAGTTAGAGTGTTTGGAGAGATTTTCTCATTTATTTTCTCCATCTCTCTCTCTTGCTCGCTCTCTTGCTCTCCTCCTCTTGAGCTCAGCCGAGTCAATCACAACATCATTTCAAGTGGATTGTTCATTAAGCAATGCAAATTGGAAAATGAAGTGAGCTCTTTAAAAATGCCACCACAGGCACCCGTCATCAGCGACAATCAGAATTTAAAGTTAATGCTAAAATAGTCTTTACCTGAAATGTATTTAGTCTATAAATGTTGGTATATTTTAACATTTACACTCAAAATTGTAAATCAAGAGATGGGTTCATTAATATTTAAATTGTGTTGCAGACTGTCAGTTAGGATGCTAAGCACTGGCAGGACAATATGTTATAATTGTATATTATATATATACAGTATATATATATATATGTTTTGTTTTTAAAGAAATGCATTGATTCCGCAAGCACACATATAACTAATTGAAAGTTAAAAAATGTTTCTTGAGCACCAAATCAGTATATTAAAATGATTTCTGAAGGATCATGTGACACTAAAGATTGACTAAGAAAATCAGCTTTACCATCAAAGAAATAAATAGCATTTTATAATATTTTAACCCCCTGCGGTCAGCAAATGTATATACAGTATGCGTTTTGATGCGTCTTCTCCTGATGACGCCGATAAGAACTTAAATTACACATTTTTAAATTTTTTTAATTTTTAATTTTTAAATTTAAATTAACACACAGTTTTGATCGTACAGATAAGAGCAATGCATCATTCAAATCTGTGAAGGGTCTACTTTAATTTGGATACACATATAATAACATCGATTTTTTTCCAACCAAGGCTCATTGGAAATACATGCCTCTATATACAATTCTGCAACTCCATATTTATGTACCTTATTGCACATTTTGCCGCAGTTTCAAAGTGAAATGTCCAGAGAGTGGCGCTAAAACACACGTTTGATACGTAACAGTGGTACCTTTGTATTAGGTTGGTACAGGTACGTATTGCAGTGTTTTTGTTTTTGAGGTATGTTTTGTGGCTTTTCAGAATGCAAATATCCAGTGAGTGTCGCTACAGATTGATGCTCTATCATTGCTGGAAATGTCCCCTACACCAAACCCAAACCTACCCGATAGTGTTAACAAATGCAAAAGTATTTAAAAATGTATTCGCTGATGCAGCCATGCTACTTTATCTACCTTACGCTGATTTGAGCTGTTTTGTCAAACCATGCAGCGGCACATATTTGTGAAGAGGCACATATTTTCAATGAACCTAGTTCTTTTTTCAGAATATTACTGTTTTTACTGCATTTTTAAATTAAGGAAGAAAAAAAAAATTAAATAAATATATATAAATAGAAAATCTTAACCCTAAACATTTAAATGAAAGTGTTGCCTTTTTTCAGTGTTAAAATTCCTTCTCGACCATCATGGCATGAATTTAGGGATAACCTGTTTGAAATCATGTTTGCAATTGCATTTGGTGATGCTAGAGGCACAGACATTACATTTTTAACCTTTTAAAGAATAAAAAGGCAAAGCCAGATTAATTAAGATGGCTAATTTCTCCACCGCTTGCTCCATTTTGATTGATATGCATTTCAGTTCGGATAGGATTTGAGAAAAGTGTGTGGTTGACAGCAGTCTCTCCACACAGTTCATAAGATTGATAGATTACCATGTCAGTATAGTTTCTGTTCACATTTTGTCATTATGACAGCAGAAAATACATGTGGTTTGTATTCAGAATGTGTGCATGAAACTGTTTCTTTTAGTATTTCTCTCTCGCCTATAGACTATACTTCAATCTGAGTTTCATTCCACTATCTCACCTGCATAAACACTTGTATTTGTTCAAATGCGCCCTGATTGACAAAATCACAGTGCTTGTTGTCCCCATGTTGTTTGAGACCCCTGCTCTAGTGTGAAAGTGCCTTAAGACTACAGTGTTGGAAAAGTAACAAACTAAAACTTAGCCATAGTATATTAAGCTACAGAAAGGCAATAATAGCTCATTTCTGTAATTCCCTGAGTTCCTCTCTCTGCTCCATGAAGTCGCCTAAGGCCTCCTGCCTCATGTACGTTCTCCAGCTGACAGCTTGTAGATCCCAACTCTGCAATTTTGGATGGGATTCATTGCTCTTTGGAGCCACATAAAAATCTGTATTACAACCATAAAGAATTTTAGCACTTTCTTTCAGTGTATTTTCATCCACCATTTAATTCAAAGAGGTGCACAATGCTGCTGTACATTAGTCAGGTCAAAATCTTTCTTGAAAAAAAAAGCTAACTATAGGAAGAGTTACTTTTGTAACTCTTTAAGACACTCTGTATTTAAGTATGTATTGTTTACTTAAATTCATAAATAATAAACCCATCTTGTCTGTAAAGGGGTGATCAATATCTGTCTATCTATCTGAATGTCTGTGTATATTGTTCAGTCATTCTGTTGCTCTATCATTCTATCTGTTTATTGTTCTATCATTTTGTCTGTCTGCTATTGTTTGTCGTGTGTTCTGTTTACCATTCTATATGTCTTGTTCTGTTCTTCTAATTCTGTCATTCTATCGTTCTGTTTATCATTTTAGCTATACTCTCAGAAATAAAGGTACAAAAGCTGTCACTGGGACTGTACCTTTTCAAAAGGTACCAATTAGGTTCAAATATGTACACTTTAAGTACTGATATGTAGTTTTTAGGTACCAAAATGGACCCTTGTGTAACATGTACCTTTTGAAAACCACCACAGTGACAGCTTTTATTCTGAGAGTGTACCATATTTTTGTATCTGTCTTTTGTTGATATTTTGTCATATTCTATGATTCTGATCTGTCTTTTTTATCTTACATATCTATATTGTGTTTGTTGTGTAGTCATTCTGTCCTTTTATTGTTCTGTTGATCTATCTTCATTATTCTATAGTTCTTTCATTCTATCTGTCATTCCATCAAACATTCATTTATTCTATTTATCTTTCTATCTACAGTGTCTGTAACCTCCACCTCATATCCTCAACCTCGTGCCATTGTCATATTAAAAGCAATCTTTTGATGTTTTCAAACATTTGTTAATTTTCTAGAAATCTGAACCGTTTCCATGAGTCATGATTAGCCTTAAGCATCGGTGTAGTTCATAGCTGCTTAGCATTAACTTATTTTACACATGACTGGACATGATCCTGTCATCTTCTAAACCACTAGCTGATGAGTGTGACATCGTCCGCAGGCACTTTTTGAATGCCACAGCTATAACAATGCCTCTAATTATATTGTGTCTGTTGCTGTCACTGTCTCACTGTTCCAGACGCAGATGAGACATGGTACCCCAACCTCTGTCAGCCTGATGTGCTCCCGTCATGTTCAGTGAGTCAGCGGCTCCATAACATCGCTCCGCTTCATCAGAGTTTGTGTTGAGTTAATCAAGTAAGTACTGTATGCTATTCAGTACTAAGAGTTTCAAAATAGCACAATGCTTTTGAATCACATCAGTGAAGCAAATCTTCACCTCTCTTGTCTCTTTTTCATACATACATATATATATATATATATATATATATATATATACATACAGTATCTCCCAGAATTGAGTACACCCCTCATATTTTTGTCAATATTTTAGAATATCTAATAATGTGACAACACTGAAGAAATGATACTTTGCTACAATGTAAAATAGTGAGTGTGCAGCTTGTATTACAGTGTAAAATTGCTGTCCCCTCAAAATAACTCAGCATACAGAAATTAATGTCTAAACCGCTGGCCACAAAAGTGAGTATACCTCTAAGTGAAAAGATCCAAATTGGGTAGCCATTTTCTCGGCCCGGTGTCATGTGACTGTTACAAGGCCTCAGGGGTGAATGGGAATTTGGTGTTATCGCTCTCACTCTCTCATACTGGTCACTGGAAGTTCAGCATGGCACCTCATGGCAAAGAACTCTCTGAGGATCTGAGAAATAGTATCATTGATTTTCATAAAGATAGCGTAGGCCAGGGGTGCCCAACCCTGTTCCTGGCGATCAACTGTCCTGCAAAGTTTAGCTCCAACTCTAATCAGACACACATGCCTTTAATTTTCAAGCAAACTAATCCTAAAAACGTAATTAGTTGCTTCAGGTGTGTTTGATTAGAGTTGGAGCTAAACTTTGCAGGACAGTCGATCGCGAGGAACAGGGTTGGGCACCCCTGGCGTAGGCTATAAGAAGATTGCCAAGACCCTGAAAATGAGCTGCAGCATGGTGGCCAAGACCATACAGTGGTTTAACGGGACAGGTTCCACACTGTAAAAAAGAAAAAAGAAAAAAAATTTGCGGAGAAAAAGGTTTTTACAGTTTTAAGTTACTTTTACAGTTAAAATGTAATTAACTGATATAATTTTAATATACCAACCTATTAAAGTACTGAAATCTGTTTTTTAACTTTGAAAAACACTGATAACCACCAAAAGCAGGTGGTGATGAGAAAGTCACATAATAAATCAAAGCCCATTACAAGCAGCTTTTAAACATGAACATATATAGAAAGTTCTCAGTGTCATTCACACAGACACTAAATACTAGGGGTGGGACGAGACACTTTTCCCACGAGATGAGACGAGACACTGGGTTCACAAGAACGAGACAAGATTTTTAGACTTTTTAAAATAAATTCTCAATGGTAAAATATATTGGGAAAAATAGTATTTTATTCAACAAAAACATTCCCAAAAAATTTAGGTGCATTTTGTATTCAACTTTTTGAAATTTAACTATTTTAATGAATTACTTGCAGTAATAAACAACATGTGGACACTGCAAAATATGTAGCCACAAACTGACAGGCAAGTAATTAACAATAAATAACAAAAAAATTAAAATAGTATAAATAAATAAAAAACAAATAACACAAATATTCCTTTAAAAGAAGGGTAAGCAATTTTTCAAAAAAGAGTCAGGCCGAATACCTAAACAAACTTGCCTACAGCAAACGCCGTGCCAGCTTAAAGGCCAAAGTATACTTTGGCCATCGGCCACATACTTCATTTTCATCAACAAGGACTCACGGACAGCGCATCCTGTCCCCGTGCAGGCAATTTTTTGAGACCGCACAGACTGTACTCGTACAACAGTGCAAGTCAAGGCACTGCACATGTATCAAGCTTGTCCGTCTGTACTAATCCGCGATTGAGTATACTTTGAAAACTGTGCGAGATGGAACGAAACGCGGAAAGTGAAGTATACCCAGGCCTTAAGTCTGCCTACACCGGACGCGATAAAGCGACCATTGAAAACCAATTTATAATTTGTGTCAGCACGTCATAAATTTAAACATTGCGCCGCATCATACCACTATCACGAGGATATCGCAAAGTTTGCATCTCGCGAGATCTTGTCACACCCCTGCTAAACACCATCATGGTAAAAGTCATTAAGCTGAAATATGCAATAAACATTAATTTAACAACATTACATGTAACATACAACCCTAATAACATAACTAATAAGAAAAAAAAACTAAGAAGAAACGTAGTTATTTCAAAGAAAAACAGCAGGGAAATCTGAGAATGTCAGTTTTTCCCTGCTTTTTACTGTAGCAGTTTTTATCGTTAAAATCACTGTCATTTTCTACAGTGCATTGAGAACAGGCCTCACCATGGTCAACCAAAGAAGTTAAGTGCACATGCTCGGCATCGTTTCCAGAGGTTGTATTTGGGAAATAGACGTATGAGTGCTGCCAGCATTGCTGCAGAGGTTAAAGGAATGGGGGGGTCAGCCTGTCAGTGCTCAAACCATACGCCGCACACTGCATCAAATTGGTCTGCATGGCTGTCGTCCCAGATGCCTCTTACAAAGATGATCCACAAGAAAGCCCGCAAACAGTTTGCTGAAGACAAGCAGACTAAGGACATGGATTACTGGATCCATGTTCAGTGGTCTGATCAGACCAATTTAAATATATTTGGTTCAGATGGTGTCAAGCGTGTGTGGCGGCAACAAGATGAGGAGTACAAAGACAAGTGGGTCTTTACAGCCAAGCATGGTGGTGGGAGTGTCATGGTCTGGAGCTGCACGAGTGCTGCAAGCAACCATCAGTTTCCATTTTATCTGTCATAGGGTGAAAGTTGAGCATTTATCGTTGATCGTTGCATGTGATTAGTGATTTGTCAAGCGTAATTTATTAAGCCCAATACTTGATTTTACTCTTGCTTGTCAGTTTGATTTGAAATCGTTTTTATATGCCATTGTGTGCTAACAATATCACACGCTTGTCTTCGGTGACCGGATAATGCAGTATTTTTAGCAGTGAGTGGCAGAGATCAGAATTTCTGCACACGGTCAAACAAAAGCATTGAAAGAAGCGGCATCAAAAATCTCACAGGGGTCGCATGCTAAATTTACACATCCCACAGTATTACATAAATGTATTAAGACATCTTTTTCTCAGAAAGTAATGGTTGCATGCATCTAGAGTGACATGCACAATGAATGTCTTTTTTCCTGTAAAGCTATAGTATCTTTTAGAGTCAGTTTTATAGAATAGCAAACCACAATGAACAGTACAGCTGCTACGGATTCCAGGTTTTTTTTTTTTTTTACTTTGATTGATGAAAAGCACCGAGGCAAAGACATTTTATCGCACTCTGGAGCAGGAGAGGTCAGCGTGTGCAGTTATTCACTTTTTGACTTTTAGTACTTGGACTCTCTCTCACTTTCTCTCTTTTTGGCTCTTTGGTAACAGTTCCTCTGTGGCAGTAAAGAAATTGAAAACCATGACTCACTGATAAGGAGCACAATTGGGGGCCAGTCTGAGAGCTGTCAGACGGAATGTACTGTCTGAAAAGACAAGAGAAAACGAGGGAAGGGCATGTCATGTTCCTCCAGAGTTTGTTCAAACTTATCTGCAAGATTTTTGTCCCCAAGTGGCTCCTTAAAATGTAATTGTCCTATCTTGGGCTCTTTATTCCTTAATAGCTTTATCCGAGAGGTTTGCTTAGTCAGCTGCTTTTTTGTAAATTTTATTTCCTAAAGAGTTGCTATACTTTCTCAGACATATCTGAGATGATCAGACTCACTGGCTGTGTGACAAACCGTAGTGATATACAACCCACATAGAGAACTACCTTAATTAAAAGGCAGCATAGTTAATGTGTTGCCATGTTGTTGCTAGGCTTTGCCTTGGTAACTTTCTCTTTAATGTCCACAGTTAATACAAACACATTTTGACCAGAATTTCAGGTTTTTAAAAAAGTATCTTTTTTTTTTTCTAAATTGATTTTTAAAATTAATTCACAATTTAATACATTATAATTTAATAATTTATACTCTGTTAATATATTATTTTTAAGGTTTCAAGGTTTAAAAATGTGATGATACTTTTTATGATGCCATTGATGTTATTAAGTAAAACATGTTAATATAACATTTAAAAATAATAATAAACATTAAAATATGCACCAAATTACAAATTTGCTGTTAATGGATTTTATGGGTTTTATTTTAGTAGTTTTTTTTTTATTATTATTATATGACAGCATAATTTGGATACCTACAGTACTGGTAAGTTTGCTGTAATGTGTAGAAGTGCTGTCTAGGTAGTACAGTAAGAGTGGATAATTGTGCATTTTTTTCTCTCTGTGCACCTTTGTGAGGGAGTGAGCGTTTGTATGGTTTGTGTTCCTGAAAGGCTCTTGATCAAGGAGGCATTGGTCATGTGATCTGTTTCTGTCCCAAAAGGTTTTGTATAAAACAACCAAAGTTTGTGTCACACACACAGAGTGTGCCGAATAATAAGCATCCAAGCCAGTGTTCCTCAAGAGACAGGTGGTCTTGCATCTGTGGAATTACCTGCCCTGTTCCAAAGCCAATGATACAAGGGGAAAGTTTCTCAGGTCCGCCGTCTTACTCACTCAGATGCGATTGCATAAGCCAGACTTAATGCACAGAACCATGCAGCTGTGGTCTGATCTTCTTCTGGTTTTGTTTCTGCAGTTCTGCTGCACAACATGAAATTCTACCTTCTCCTTTGAGGTGCTTTTGAATGTTAAAGGGTTACTCCACCCCAGAATTACATTTTTGTCATTATAATCAGTTATCACCATGTCGTTACAAACACGTAAAAACTTTTTCTGTCTTCAGAAAACAATTGTGACTGTCCTATTAACTGCCAAAAATACCACTGTTAAAGATCAGACAAGTTTGAAAGACATCATCAGAATATTCTGCCATCAGTGGTTCGACCATAACGTTATGAAGTGACGAGGACCAAACATGAACATAACTGATCTTCATTCAATTTCATCTTGCATTTTAAAACAGTAAATCAAATTATCTAAAAAAATAAATCAAGTAATAGCACACCTCCTCTCAACAAATAGGATTAATGCATAATGCATGTCTGCAGTGCAAACAGTGCACTCTAGGTTAAGTATTGAAGTTTAAGTCTTTGTTTTAATCCTTGACCCCAAGCATGATACCTTATCAAGTAGCACTAATTAACTGAGTGAACTGTAGCCTGTTTATGCTACGATTAGCTCTTTGTTTTCTTTATTTTAGTATGCTGTACAGTTCAGTGCTGTGAATGGACTTGAGCGGTTAATCAAATAAATGGATGGCTGTTCATCTTGGCAGGGACAGCCACCCTTCACTCGAGTGTCTAATGCACTTAAATGCCGAAACACTCTCTCAGACCAGACAGCATGTCCAGTAAATCCAATTTATTTTATATACAGTATAGATTTTCATAACAAAACAACTTAAGTGTTTCATGATCAACATTCACGGCTCCTGCCAGCACAGTTGAAGAACTTAACTTTAGGAACTGACAGCTCTTCTGCAGGACCTCCTGACCTCTGTACGATTTCAGAATCATTTGACATCCAAACTGGAATATAAGCCAGCGGTTCGTTATTCCCAGAGTAAAGCTGTCACCTTTCCGCATAAAGCGCACATGCAGTCTGCCTGAATTATTGATGGTTGACTACAACCTAGTTCCCATGATTCAAATTGTGCAAAAACGTTTTGCTTTCAAGAAGAGATAGACATCAAAAATGGTTTACGGAATACTGTATATAATGCTGCTTTCATTGTTTTCTGTGAAAGAAATCATTTAAATCTATAAAAATGTGAGTCTCTGTTCCATAAGCAATGGATGCTATAAAGTAGATTATGGAATTTATTTATGTTGATCTTTCATCTCACTCTTGTTTGTATTTTAGAAGCACTTGATTTGATTCAGTTAAAAGTGAAAAATCTAAGGAACGCGGATGGAAAGGATGTTTTTTGTTATGTAATTTCACAGATGCTGGAATATATCTAGCTTTTTTTCATTTTGCTTAAAGAAAACAACCAAAGTTGCATTTTTAGTTAAATGGTATTGATACAGCAAATGGGGCTGAGACCCATATATTTCTCCACGTCTTTCATTGACCATGCAGAACGGATTAAAATCTAAATCTGTTTCTGTTGAATGGTGTGGAACATTGAGGGACAGTGGATTGACTCTGGTAATTTATTCAGGGATGACAATAGAGGTATATTGCTCAAATGGTCATCGGAGTGGATAAATGGCCTTTAGATTCCATCAGCGTAGGTTATATTCAGCTCTTTCAAAATCTTCCACATCCAAGATCAGATTTTAATTTCTGTGACAAGACTACTGTATCAAAGATATCATTCACAAATGGAGAATGGTGAGACATTATAATACTGCATGATTAAATGTCAATCTGTGTGATTTTAGTTGAGCATGAATTGTTCGTTTAATGCGTATTATAACATTCATATAAAATATAAGAAATTGATCAAAATCAAGAAAAACATTTTTTTCACTGTAATATTATTTTAGTTTTAGTGAATGTTTTGCAAATAACATAATTTTGAGAGGATCGCTAGATGAATTAAATCATGCACGCCTGTCATCTAATCATTCCCTTGTTAATTCTCACCAAAACAAATTTTAATGCATAATTTAAATTTTTTTTTAATGTGGGAGTATTTAAAAGCAACGTTGAAAGATTTTCACTTGTGAGCACGGCAAGATATTTTAAAATGCACAACATTAATTGAAAGGTTAGTAGCATTATTTAAGACTATAACATGCGTTTCGGGTAAATAATTGGTCAAAGGGGTTGAGCAGACAAAAAAAGAGGAGTGTTGCTTTAGAGCAGTGGTGTTATTGAACACAGTTCCAGTGGCCTTTTGCTTACATTTCTCCTTTTCTTTCTCACCCCTGCAAGGTTCTCCTGCTCTTTCCTGTGCTCAGACATTAAATGCCACCTGCTCATGTGTGTCTCTGGGCAGTGCTGAAGTAGCAGGATGCCACCTGGCATTAGCAATGTGTGTGTGTGTGTGCGTGTAAGCCTCTGCCTGCAGTGTGTCCTCTGAGTTTGAACAGAACTGGGGCTTAACTCAAACTTTTCCACCCTGAAGAGGGAAGACAGCTGGGCAGAGCAGCTCACTGTAAACATGACCGCCAGCAAGACATTTTCACTTCGTGGTTTCCCTCAGTTGAGCTTTCCTGTAATGGCTTCTACTTGTAGGTCTTCCTTTTTGAGTGTCAGAGTTATTTTAGTACATCTAGCCTGGAATTTCATATCTAGCTAGCTAGATAGCTAGCTAGCATTATAAATGTCCTTAATGACACTTTTGATTGACAATTCTTGTTATTAGCAAACCACTAACTACAACTGTTGCCGTAATAAACTCCTTATTGAATAATTAATAAAGCAGTTATTAAGTTTAGATATTGGGTAGGGCTGTAGAATATGGTCATGCCAGCCTTGTCTCACAGCAATTTGTACGTTTTTTACGAGGTGGATAATTCGTACAAATTCATACTACCTCACTCGTACAAATTCTTTTGGTTTTTACGAATGACCTACACCTAATCCCACCCCTAAACCTACCCCTTCACTGGGGTTTAGACAAATTATACAAAATCGTACGAGTAAGGTTGTACGAATTTGTATGAATTAGCACAAATTTTATGTATGAATTGGTCGTGAGACAAACAGCCAATATGTTAATTGTAGGGGTGTGACGAGATCTCGCGAGATGTGATGCCGATATCCTTGTGATAGTAGTATGACGCGGCGCAAAAATGCACAGTGCCACCAATTGACTTGCACTCTTTCAGCATTCTTCTTGCGCATACACTGTTGTACGCGGTCTCCAAAAATTGCTTGCACGCAGACAGGGTGCGCGAGTGTCCGCCAGCCCTCCTGATGATGAATAACGATGAGGACGTAATGCAGATGGCCAAAATATACATTGGCCTTTAAGCTGGCGCGACGTTTTCTGTAGGCAAGTTTGTTTAGGTATTCGGCCCGAATTTTCTGAAGCTTTTTTGAAAAATCGCTTACCCTGCTTTTATAGGAATGTTTGTGTTATTTGTTTTTATTTATTTATACTATTTAACTTTTTTTTTTTTTGTTATTTATTGTTAATTACTTGCCTGTTAGTTTGTGGCAAAATATTTAGCAGTGTTCACATGTTGTTTATTACTGCAAGTAATTCATTAAAATCATTTTTTGGAATGTTTTTGTTGAATAAACTGCTATTTTTCCCAATATATTTTATCATTAAGGATATATTTTAAAGTCTAAAAATCTTGTTTTGTTTCGCTCTCATGAACCCAGTGTCTCGTGTTGTCTTGTCTCGTCTCGTGGGATACGTGTCTCATCCCACCGCTAGTTAATAGGCATGCTAATAGTTATTAATGCAAATTTGTCCCTATGCTAAAGTGCTACCAAAAATGACTTAGTTATTTTAAAAACAGAAAGAAGAAAAAATAACAACAACCTTATACACTTTGTGTCTTTGTTACAGTGTAATTATACATTTCAAATAATATTCAAGTAACATTAATTAACTATGTGTACTTACTATGCAGTTAGAATTATTTGCTATTATAACAGTAAGTACACAAAGAGGACACCTTAAAATAAAGCATTACTTTTATTTCCACTAAAAAGTTAAGCAGCACAGCTGTTTTCATCATTGCTGATAATGAGAAATGTGTCTTGACCACCCAGGCAGCATATTAAAAGGATTTCTAAAGGGTGTTTGTATATGTGTATATATACTTTATTGACATTATGTCTTATTCTCGATATAGTACCTGCCTCTGGGATTGGAACAATAATATGGCCTTGCTAAATATCTCCAGCATGTGGCGTGAACATTTCACCCCGGTAGGTGAGTGACCCCTGTGCTGCGGCAGGTCCCGTGATTAAAGGTTCTGACACAGCTGTGGATGGATGCGCAAAGGCTGACCAAGAGCCCCGCTCCGCACTTCTTATCTTTGACATCCTGTTGGTCAGTGAATGCCCGGGGGCAATTGATCTGTGAACTCTGCTCTCCCCAACAGGATAACCCTCTTTATTTGGCAGGGGGTTGGCCCACCTGTCAGGATCCTAAAGGTTAATGTCAGCACTGTATCGCACAGACCAGGTAACAGGGACAGACCGGACTGTAGTATTTATTGATTGTTGTGCTCATGTGTATATCTATATATTATATATATATATATATATATATATATATATATATATGGTTTGTTTTTTTCATGACCTTCATGTAACAAGCAAAACAGTTGACAAAACAACTAAAGTGTATGTAGTTCAACAAACACTTGTAAATGTAGATATCCGAATCCTGAAAACAAGTGCATTATTCTTTGGCTGCACAGTGCAATATGGCATTCAACATAAGCAGCCATCTGCACAATTAGCATAGCACATCCTCTCACTCGCCACCTCCATGCTCCCCGTCACTTCTCTCCAGCACCACCATGTCAAATCAATGTCAAATTTAAATGTTAATAGAATCTTAAATTATTCACTGTGTAGTTTAGCCCCTTTGACCTATTCCTCAGTGTGGAGTGAGTCTCAGTCCTTTTCCAGAATATATCAGAATAAGGTGGCTTGTCCTTTTCCCTCAAGTGCGTATCCATTTTTTTTCATCTGTTCCCAAATCTGATTGGAAAGCGGGGCATGATTTTGTATTGATATATGGACAATTTCTTATTCAATTACAAGGGACAGCTGATGAGACTCAAAGCTGGTTAGCTGCTAGTCAGAAGTAATGGATTACACTGGCAAACTGTTCCAGCTTGAACTGCCCTGCGCTGTCACTACCTTTAAGGTTAATTTGATGCAGTTATGCTTGATTTGAGCAGTAATTATGTAAATGACGACAGAATATTAATTTTTGGATAAACTGTGCCTTCTAATATACCTTGTTTTTAGGTGTCAAATTGACATTTCATTTCATCTCTTGAGAAAAGGTTTTAACATGCACTCCATGTTTTTTATATTATCAGAATATTAATTTTGGTTGCAAGATACAGAGGAATAAGTTTAAAGGTAGTCGCACAATGTGAGAACATGTTTGTGCAGTGCATTAATCTGGTATATATTTGAAGTAAGTAGTTTTTCCATCAGGTTTAGGCTTTCAGAAATTGAGTTACTGTAAACATTTATGCTTTTTGCCCATTTTGCTTCATTACAGTTAATCAGATAATACGGACTAGATTGTTCCAAATAAAGCCTAACATAATAATAAACTGTGAGTAAAATCGGAGCACATTTGCCATATTAAAACAATATTCCACAATCAAATCACTAAGGGTGCTTATGAAATTATTAAGGGTGCTCTACTTTCACATATCATATTTTTGTCCTGTGTATTTCTGTGGTTATAATTATGTCAATAATTGCAATTATTGACTCATCTTAGTCCATAACGATCTCACACAGTTATATTATAATCTCTAATAATCAACAAAGCTCAACGAATCTCTTATATTGTGTCTATACTGTTACAGTGAAAGGAATGCACAAAACTCCACATGGAACAAAAACTCCAGCGTTTTGAGTCATACTGGATGGAATCTTAAATATTGAATTAAATGTATTTGATTGGTCGTAGCAATCAAGAAATTAACAGATATGTCTGTGATAGCCTATATTTCTCAATGCTGTGAATAGAAACATGTTCTCCAGTGCAATACAAATATTGTCTTTATCACTTTACTTGGAGAAAATACATTTATTGGAAACAGTTCCAAATTTCTCACTTATTGAATTGCATGACAGTTGGGATATTGTCTCAGATGGCAGCTGACTTTGTCTTGAAACAGATCTCGCATGTAGTCTTGTTTTAAAATGACAGCAGCGGCAAGGAGGGCGAAGTGCAGCCCCGAAGAATCAAATTAGCCGGTGGATGTGTTTCCGCCAGAGACTTTGGTTAACATGGAACAGCGCTTCAATTCGCGTATCACCCTGACCTTTAGAAGAATTACAGCCTCGGCTGCTGGAAGGCCATCTTCCATACTCAACTCTCTTCTTCAAGCTCTGCCAGACGTGGCCTTTCCAGCTCGTGGTTCAGGACTTGTTAAATGTAATAGAGCTCCTAATGCCCAGACCTCCATCTGGCCCAGGTCAGGTCCCTGACATTAATGGATTCCAGCACTCATTAAATTTATTTAAATCATGTCTCTCCGGCCAGGCGGTGCGGTGGGGGGTGGGAACCTTATCCGAGGAAAAGGCCTTCGGACTGTTGCTCTGTCAAACCGCACACCGGGGTGGATCCCATCTGCAGATTAAAGGGGGGAGGGGGGTGACCAAGGAGAACTCTGTCAAAATGTTTCCTCGCAAAGAACACCTTGAGCTTTTACGAGCGTGATGAGGTAGGCACTAAAAAGTCATTAAGGTAAATCTTAAAGTGTAAGCAGTTTCACAGCTGTTAGGGAGAAAAGCAGGGAAATGAACAAATATCAGCAAAATAAGAGTCTAACTCTTGCTATATATCCCACTGATCCTATTTACTGATCTAGTGATACTAATAAAACAACACGTTACAAGATGATGACCAATTAGGTTTCAAAGAACAGCGGTTTTTGGAAGTGCCATAAATGTAACGTAATGACATGGGAGGGTTACTGTTGTTTTATAGAAGAGTAAACAGCATCCCTGAGAGCCAAATTCATGTCCCTTGTTTATTTCAGTCTTTTTACACTGACTGAGCAGGGAGCCACTGTAGTGCCATGTCATAATCGCAAGTCATGATTACAATGGCAAAATGAAACCTTACTGGGCATGATGTGACAAGTTTGTAATGATTTAGTTAATAATTTGCCCGTCCACACAGAAAACAGGAATGGTATGAAGGCTGACAGCCAATCAGAAAGTATTCTAATTAAAATATAGTTATATGGAGTGGCACTTAGGCCACTGAGGACAGCAAGCAGCTAAATGTAACGGCAGACTGTACATTAACTAACTTATTGTGAATAACCCATTGTCTATCATTTAAATTAACCCAGCATGAAACATAGCTTAAATATCTGTACATATGTTTCTTTAGATGGTGATTCTTTTGGCATATTCCACCTCAGAGACTATGTATATGCAACAATCAGAATTGATATTCAATTCATTGCCTTAAATTATATACTTACATTTAATTATAAATATTTCTATCTATATATGTTAATTATAGCTACAATAAATTTCTATCCATAAATTATATTTGGTTTCACTTCATTTTGATGGTCGGGGTGATATGGGGGCTTGGACCCCTGAGACCTCTGATCCGCCATGGCCTTCCGAGATCCCCAATCTGGCAAGTTTGACATGTAGGTGCAATATTACTTATTGTCAACAGAATGCTCAAAGAAGACCATCAAAATAAAGTGCCTTAAATTTAATTTGTAATTTTTTTCCACATCATTTTAATTTAAATACAAATGTACCACTTTTTAAAAAATATTAAATATAGTATTTTAATTTTCTCTTTTAGTTTGTCTGATCCGTTTTAATATTTTTAAATGGTAATTGCAAAAATATAAAGGTTCATCATTTAGTTTGACCTGCTGAGGTAAAAATAAAAATGAATTTAAGCTTCTCTATGCCCTGGTCAAATAATGTGTTGTGTGTGTGTGTGTGTGTGTTTTTAAGCCCTAAATTTCACCATATTCAATAAAAAGTACTAGTTTTCCAAAGTATTTTAGTAGTGTGTGTATATAGCCTATATATATATATATTTTTTTTTTTGGGTGGTGGGAGAACAAGGGACTACATCAAAAATATTGCTGTTTGTGCTAAATGACATCCAGGGGCCCATTTCAGTAAGGAGGTTCAAACAACTCGGAGTTTAAACTTGAACTCTGAGTTGATTGACCCAGAGATTAAAAACTCAG
>JAUCMS010000050.1:13365412-13386607 GCA_032357445.1 Enteromius radiatus | reverse complement strand
AGAGATTAAAACCTGCTCCCGACCAGGTTAGTTTCAGAGAGTAAGTTACCACGGTAACTGACTCTGAGTAAAGGTTATATATATATATATATTTTTTTTTTACAGCTGATAAACCATACAAACATTGAAATCCAATCAGAATTCATCCTGCTTTAACGAGCTGGAGAATTTAAAGTGGCAGGTGCACATGTGCAGAATAGACATTCGCTGGTAATGCTGCTAAAATCATTATCTTTACAGATATCGTTCTTTTTGTGGATGCGGACTTTACCGAAGGGTCGATCTGGACAATAGTTGTTGTGAAATGCTGGTGAACTAAAGAAATATTGTTTGCAAGATGCTTTAAAAGGTGTTTTCAAAGAATGTTTCAAAAAGGCATAAAAACATTAGGGAGATGTGAGTGGAAGTGCTTTTATTGGTTGAACACTGACCTTGCGTTTTCTTTTCCACACAAGCACAATTTTACAATGTCAGTGCTTATGCAGCCTGATGTCTTTTACTCCGAGTGTCATAGTTCTTTAGAAGCCATGGCAGGTGATGAGAAGCGATTCTTCCACCTCTCAAAAACATGCAAAGTGAAGGGGTATCAAACAAACAGCCTCAAACAGATTTACAGTTGGCACAGTGACAGCACAGTGCTCGTGCCCCGCACCCTCCCTCCAGCTGAGCATTTTAATAATGCCGTCTCAGAGGAACGCTGTCAATTATTAGTTTTCTCCAACCCACGACCGCGACTCCAACAGACTTTCCTCCCTTCGGCCCTGATCGGCATCTTCCTCTCATTAAGGCTCAGGGATTGATGATTTTGTTTCATGAGCGTCTAGATTGAGACCGGATGGATGGAGGGTTAATAAATGAGGAACATTAGTATTCACCTCATACCTTCCTCTACAGCAGGTCCAATGTGGCATCTTTCCTCTCCTGCCATCCCTCAGATGATTCAGTGCCAAATGCTTCAGTGGTGGGCTGGGAATTGGAGGGAACAGAAACAAGATCTCCTTCCACATAAGACCTCTGTAGCTCATCAACATATAAACTCACATCTGAGCGACCAAAGTGTCCACATAGGAATCGTCGCTTGCTTTTGATGCAAATTGACTTTTCTTTTTGTCTGGATATTGACATATTCATTAGTTAGTGCCAAGGGTTGTGATCTTAAGCACTTTTCTGTGATATGCATGTGCAGTGAATCCAAAAAGAGTCTATAGTGCTCTAAATTTAAAGTGATAGTTCACCAAAAATGACAAAAACATAACATAAAAAAGATATTTTGAAACATGTATTTTCCCCCTCTATACAATGTAAGTCAATGGGATTAAACATTTTTGTTGTTGTTGTTGCTCCGGAGACAGTGGTGGTGGTTAGTTCTGGTCATGCAGTATATCCACTATCTACTCTCTAATACTGTCCATTTTGATATTTTTAAGGTTGTTTTGTAGACCAACTGGGACTTTTTTCTTTTTCTTTTATTGAGTCGCAATTATAGTTGTCTAGAACCCCAGGTAATTTGTATATTGGAGTGTCCTCCATTTTTTTATTTTAATTACCTTTTTATTTTGCTTTCATGGAGAAAAATACATTTCGAATTGAACTTGGAAATATCTTGGAAAATGGGTAATTAAGAAGAGATGCATTATACAATGCAAAAAAAAAAAAAAAACAGCAACATAATGACAGAAAATAAGTCTTATATTGTAAAATACACTGCAATTTTTGCAATTATGTTGACGGGATCTCTGGGGTTTGATTCTCTTAGTACAATCCAGCTGGGAACATTATCTTCAGTCACTGCAATAGTCAATAGCACACAATTAATTGCCCAAATGAAAGGGTCTGTTTAATAATTCAAATTGCCATTTGTGTGAATTAAACAGAGGGCTATCTTGGCTCTATCTGAAGAGTTATTGTTCGCAAAGTGAATGGCTCGCTGCCTCTAGCTCAGCATACACTGGCAAAGCTCTGGGGATCACGCGAACATTTCTGGCTTTTTGTGATTGAGTCCTCATTGGAGTGAGGCAATTTGAATGTATTTTTTTACCTCCTGTTGTGCTTGTTTACTGCCAAGTTCAGACTTCTCAGATGAAAATGCTTGCAACAAGCATCTAAAAAATTCAGCTGCAAGATGAACCATCTAAAATGAGTTTCCTGACACAGTCACTTCCTGTGGGCTCGGTGTAATGTAAGTACAGGCTGGCTGTGTCTGAAACCTATGACACTCCATGATTTACCAGGTAGTGTTTTGTCAACAAATGTCTAACTGTTTGAGGTTTGGAGAATTGGTACGATCTCATTTGTATGTTTTGTATGTTTCTTGCTTTTTTGTTCATTTTTGTATCTGTTAACGCACCAGTAACAGTTATGGGGTGAAAAAAAAAATAGATAAATAAAATAAAAACACGTGTTTCAGTTTCATATTAAATTGCCACTTTATGTTAAAATTACATGACTACCAAATGATTCTTATGAAATGTGAGTCTAAATTATGAAACAATTCTTGTAATAAATCGAACACATGCAGTGCAACTAAAGTATTCAGATCCCCAGTTCCTAATTCCCGTTGTTTTAAAAAAACAAATATAGCTTTAATCTGTGTTGAAAACGGACTAATTCATATGACATTCTTCTGGTAGCAGTATTTTATGAAAGAAATTATTAAATATTTATCACATTTGTGTTTAATAAGACAATCCATTAAAAGTATTCAAATGTATGTATTATGTGCTTTTAAATATTCACAATTAAATATTCACCATTACTCATTTTTTATTCCACATTACTTAAGAACTAAAAGAGCTGTTAAAAACTGGAATCCATTTTTCCAGTTTCAGACACAGCCTTTGTGTTTTTGGCCTAGAAAGAGAAAAACAGCTCTCGTTTGGCCTTGATATCACAGCACGGTCCAAATACCCACAGATCCCCCCCAAATCAGAGCGCCAGTTTAGCATCAAAGCATCAGAAATGACAAGCGAGTAAAACTCCAGTGTGTTTAAAAGGTCACACAGATACATTTTACATATGTTCTTCCATCATTCACGCCTCTACCTGGGCTCTGTTGCTTTGGCTTTAGGTAGCTTCATCTGACAGCCTTGGAGAGTGACAGATAAGAGGGAATAATTAATTTATCAGAGGAGACCAGACTCTAATCCCTGGTGTCCCGGTGATAAGGTTGTTTTTTTTTTCGCTCTCTCTCCTTCCTTTAGATCTCTTCTGGTGATAGAGAGCTCTCCCTCAGCAGGTTCCCGTTAATAAGCCTGTCAGAGAGGCCAGGGAGAGCCCGTCCAGAGCAGGTTATCTCCTCACCGCACACCCACGTCTCCCCCTGACAGTGACTGGCTGGCCGCTCGACGGCCCTTTGAAACCTCAGGAGCACCAGGCCGCCTTCTGCAGGCCTTCGAGGCAGCCCTGTCATTTGAACTGGCTAATTCCAGCATCAGGGGGGCAGAAAAGGGCCAGAGGACTCGACGGCTGACAGACAGCTGGTATGGAACTCGACGGGGGTTGAATTTGTTAAAAATTCTTTTGTGAGGGATCTAAATGCTGAGGGATTTGTTTTCTCTTTTTCATGTTCCTCTTCTTTCACTTTCCAGCCATCGCTTTGGGTTTAAACGCGGGCATCTCTCCTGAGGTGGTTGCGCATGTTTCATATCGTGTGTGTGCCCCTCGCGGTGTGAGAAGCTTTTGTGCGCCCGGCTTCTCCATCTGTGCAGGTCTGTCTGGTAGCGCCAGTCTGGATCTGTCTGCCCTGCACAGCAAGAAATGTGTGTGTGTGTGTGTGTTTGTGTGGTTGTGAAGATGAGGTCAATAATGAAGGTTGATACCATGTGGGAGTTTAAGCAGACAGAGTCTTTAATAAATAATAACCTGTGTGATTGAAGCTTAGCCAGGTTCTGTACACAGGTGGACATTGCCTTCATTTCTGGAAAATATATTAAAATCCTTTTCAAAAGATGTAATTGAAAACCCAGGGACAAGATTAACAACTTGGCGGTTGTGGAATTTGATGGTTTATGAATAACAATGCCCCAACTATTTTGTTTTCTCATGAATATTTAAAATGTCAAATATTAATCAGATACGAGATGGAATTTAGTTTGCAGATAAGAGGTTAATGCTGCAGCTGCTGCTGTTTTTATAAGCAGGGCTTTGTTTACTGTGTATATTCTGTGTATGTTATCATTTAATATAATATCATTATATTCTATATATATATTGAATTTTTCTTTTTGATCATATACCATCTGATAATTGCAAATGTAGATATTTGATCGGTTCAAAACCAATGATTTTGGCATTGTTAGTGCCTCTTGATTCCAATTTATTTAAAGTCAGATGAAATGAAAATGTACCTATTTTTCAACTGCATCTATTTTCTAAATACATCTTATCGATCATATTATGAATAATTCACCTATGCATTTATTATTTTATTTTATTATTTTTTTTATGAGCTCGTCATTTTAATCAAACTTTAATCCTTTAATCTTCCAGGTTAGATGCCATGCTTCTCTCTGTTGACATATGCTGGACTTATGCAGCCATTTCATTTGCAAAACCCCCACATCTTTCTTCAGTAAGATTAATATCTTATTTAAATCAGGGTTATCATATCCTGCTCTTTGGAGGACCAGAGTTTAATGTCCTATATTGTTTGGTGCCCAAATCCAATTAAACAAACCTGAATCAGCTAATCGTGATCTTTAGGATCACTAGAAACATCCAGGCAGATTAAAGCTAATGTCTGCAGGACACTAGCCCTCCTGGAGTAAGATTCCACTCAGCTGCTTTAAATATATTGGGTTAAAATTTATTTTAAGGTGTCCTTGTTACAAAGTTATTATACATTTATGTACGGAGTAATATTAATTAACTACATGTGATTAAACATAATTAAATGGTATTATAATAGCGAGTACATGTAATGTAACAAGGACACCTTAAAATAAAGTTTTACCATATATTGCAATCAAAAATGGCAAAAGCTGTTGCAAAGAATGGTCTTAGCAATGGTCCCAGACTGGTTTAGCTTGTTAGTTAGCTGTTATTGGCTTGATCTAGGACTAGTTTCAAAGTGTTTTTTTTTTTTTTTTAAATATACAAAATATGTCTTTCAACGTCTTCTTAAAATATCAAACGTCTGATATCTATCGTCATACACTACATGATTTTCTATAAAATCTCTCACTAGTCTGTAAATCTGGGCAAAAGTTGTGAAGAGTATTCCAGTCTAAACTCCTAATTTGGAAAAAAGAATCTATTGCTCATCTACTGTAATACAACTTTTACTTCACATCCCCGATAGTTTTCCAACTGGCTACTGCTTTTGTTACTTGGATGCAAACTGGAACTCAATCTGAGGAGAAAGCTAGTTTATTGGAGAGTGAAGTCTGTTATCATATTGCGGCTAATCAAATTGACTGATCCTTTTGTTGCTCCGCTATTGATTTGTTTTGTCTGCTGCAGGACTCCCTCCCTCAAAACAAGAGACGAAAGTGTCTGCTGGGTAAAGATCATTCCAAGGTCAGCGGTGAGTGATTCGGTTCATCCCAAGCCCCGTGTCAGTCTTTTTGGCAAACGCCAGCTCTTCTGCCTCTTTCGATCAGGCAGTTGGCTGCCACCGAAAACCATGGCAGCTGATTCCTTAGCTTATCTCGCTGATACGTTTAATCTCCTCACGGGCTTGGTCAGAGGAAGGAGACGCTTGTCATTGTCCAGGGAGGTGAACTCGTGACCTTTTCAATTTCGGCCTTCGCTTCAAAGCCCTGTCCATCCAGGCGGCCTCACGTCCTGGCACAAAGGTGCCATTTGCTTTTCATTTCCCGCCCGATAAGAGCGGAGAGAAAACATTGTATATTGTAATGCTCTCACAGCCCTTTGACATCAGTAAAATGGAAGCCCGTGAGAGAGATCGATACAAATTAAAAGCAAATACAAAACCGCCGCCGAGAGAAGAACACTAAAACGTTCAGAAAGCCATTGGCTGCTGCTTGCCACTCTCTGACTGAACATTGTTTGCTTGAAGGTTGAATGAAATGGAGGGATTGGAAGTAAAGGAAATCAAAGTTGGAGGAAGTAGAAGTGACCTTCAGTGAATCCCAAATTGGAACATTTTCACGTTCTTTAAAAGAAATGATCTTTATGCTGCCCAGCTCTCTGCAATACTAAAATCTTTTATATGGTTTTAGTTTCATCTGTAAAATGATCCTTATTAGATTAATAAATGTGCATATATGCATTATAATTTTGGGAACTTTATTTACTAAATTAATACTCATCAGTGCTTAATTTAATATTAACAGTACTTGACTATGTTCCAGTATAATGCTGTACTAGATATTACATTATTCCCAAATATAAATATTTTAGAGGGTACTTTACTGCATATACTGTATATATACTGTACAATATCATTTAAAACTTTACAAGCAGTAAGATTTTGTAGTTTTTTGGAGGTTTATGCTCATCAAGTCTGTATTTATTTCATTAAAAAATACAAAATCAATAATATTTTGAAATCTGTTTTCTATTTAATATACTGTAAATTTAATATATCATAAAATGTAATTTATTCCTGTGATGCCAAAACTGAAAAAAAAATTTGTTACATTCTAATAAGCAGATTTGTGGTTCAAGAAACATTATTATTAATGCCAATGTGTTTTTATTAGTAGTATCAATACCAGTGTGGAAAAAAGTTATGCAACTTTTATTGAAACCATGATACTTTTTACTATTCTTTGATGGATATACTGTAAGGTTCAAAAGTTGTTTAAAATGAGCTTACTGGGTTCAAATTTGTATATAATTCCCTGGATTCATCTGAACAGTCAGAGCTCATCTAAAATGGATGTTTTTGTTAGCATCATCCCCTGACATATTTATTGACATATTTTGCTTGGGTCATTGTAGCAGGTGCTCAGAATAATGATGTCTGCAGAGCTACTTTTGCCCGCTGGATGCCCTTACACGTTTCTGTTTGATGGAACCACACAAAGAGATTTATTGTCATCTTCTCTGGTATCTCAGCATACCTTAAATCATGGCAGGTGGTATCACATCAATCACAACTCTCTGGCGCTCAGTGACTTAAGCATTTATTTCTATATTTTTTCTGCATTCTGCTTACCACCCTGAGTGTTTTGTTCACGCGTTTCACAGCAGAAAAACCTTCTGTTTATACTCTGCTCTTCGCCCCACAACTGGAGATTCAGCAGGAGGAGCACAGAGGAACTCCTGCTGCAGCTGACTTGCATCACTCTGCAGGTGCAATTGATCATGGAGGTGCTGTGGCTTTACATCAACACTTTTAAGGTGCGGAGTGTGCATGATGGGATAGGTGGAAGTGGGCTACAAATTGCAACACCCTGTTTAATAGGAAGAATATAGTTAATTTATGCTTTCCATTGTTTAGTAGTGTTCACAATTGTCCAATCCAAACATGAATAAAGCCTCTTATTTATTTATTTATTTATTTTATTTTATTAATGAAATATTTTTTGTAAGTTCCCAGCATGCATTGAAACACATTAGGTGTATTCATGTATTCTTGCAGGGTGCTTTGTAGTCATACATCAATTGTTCTGTGTAGCACTGCTTCAAGTTGAACAAACATATTGTTACCAGTGTTGCCAAGTCTGAGATTTTTCTGCTAAATTGGGCTGCTTTTACACTGTTGCCATGGGTTGTTTTTCAGATTGTGAGTTAAAGCAACTAACTTGAAACATTATTTTGAAGGGTAAAACCATTGTCTTGACATTGACATTGGCTCGCTAATTGTGAATGGCAGTTGTTTTACAGACTTGGCAACCCTGATTATTATTAGATTATTTATTAGTACAGACACCATATAAAAATATTACCATTGTATCTTTGATTTGCATTACAATGTCTCCTTCTGAGGTTTATATGGTGCCTTCAATTTTGTTAGAAATAAAGGATTGAACTCTGGATTGAGGGGCTGGATTTACCTCTTATCATGACATTTTTTGGTCCCCCCTTCCTTATTAATAGACCTTTATAATATTAACACCCCAGCAAACAAAAATATTCCGTAATCAGTGGAAAGTACTTGCAACAGAGACTTGGACCTATTTGAACTAAAAATGTTTGGTTGCTTTGACAAGAATGTACTGGCTTCATTTAAGATTAAAAAATAAATAAATTGATGTTTATCATAGGATAGTTTACCAAAAATGACAATTCTGTCATATTTACTCACCCCCACGTCATGATTCAAAATAAAAGCAGACCTGAATGAAAACAAAAGAATTCAAAATGTCTTTGTTTTCCACTGAAGAAAACTTACAGCTTTAAAATGACATGTGGGTAATGAATCATGATTAGGTGAATTATTACATGATTTGCATTCATTATTGTAAGATACTGGGTAAAAAAAAAAGTACCAAGAATGCAAAAGCAGTGATATAAGAGAAGAACTGTACATGTAAGGGACCCGCAGACAGCAAGAGAGACTATGTTGTTTGCAGGTGTTGTTGTACCTGCCAGTGGCAATCCATCAAAAGCAATGGGATTACCATCGATACAAATTAAACACAAATAATACATGTACATGGAAGTAGTTGAGGAGCTCAGCATCCATTATGCTTTGATTTCTGGTGCAGTGACCCGGAGCCTGTTGGGTCAGTGAGGCAGTGAGCGTGAATTCAAGCAGACTCATTGCCAACTTATTGGTCAGTCAATAACCTATTTAATTTAATGTCACAGGCAATGTGGACCAGGAATGTTGACGAGGGCTTGAATGTACCTCAGAAGGAGAGGGGCGGTGGGAAAGCAGCCCCCAGGTGCAGGTACCAGATAAACAGTAAGTGAAAATTCAGTCTCTCTGAGCATGAATACCTCTGGCTCTTTTGAAAATATTGAAAGTGTCTGGCCTCCTATAAAGTGTAGAGGACGTCAACTCCACAAATTAATACCAGTCATTTGGAAAAGCCAATATGCCCACCTGCAATCGCTCTTTAGATGGCCTGGCCTTTGCCTTCGCTTCAGCTCAATCAGACTCTGCCCTTTACCGCATGCCTGCATGACCGCTTTGCACCCACGCAGAGAAAGACACAACTAGCTGCTGATGTTCAAGACTAGCGTATTTTAGCATGGACTGTTCATTAGTGTTTTTTAAACTTCAAATCTTATGCTATGTAGTTGTATGGTGTTGTTTTGATGTTTGCTCTATATTGATTTAGATTTTGTTACTAAAGGTGCAGTGATATTGATAGCTAGAAGTTAAAATTGTTTCTCCTAAACACTTCACTTGAGATTCAGTACTCACACAGGTTGCCAGAGGATATGCAACGGTAACAAGAACAGGATTAGGTTTATGGTCATTACCTAGTTATTACCTAGTTGTTGTAATTACTATAATAAGTATGTAGTATGCACTTGAGAAACCGGACTGTAAAATAAAGTGCTACCGGATACTGAGTATAAAATCTTAGGGTGTTACTACAGTATGTCGTTGCTAAACTGTTCTGAGTGGAATTAAGAATGTTTCTACTGTTTGCTAAAGAGTTCTACATTTTAGCACATTGCTATGCAGTTTCTTGGGTGTTGTGGGTGGTTGCCAGGGTGTTGCTATGTTGCTACTGAAAAATAAAGACAGTGACATACTAAGCTATAAGTCTATAAGTCTAGCATCCTTTGGTATTACCTTTTCATTGGCTTATTTTTTTAAAATCCTACAAAACTAGAATTTGAAATCCACAAAGACAGCAAATAACAGGACCTCCCATCAATAGCGTGCAGACTAGGACAACGACTGCAACATTTGAAGGTGAGTTCATGTGTTCGCTTTGATGCCCCTCCAACAGTCAATAAAGCATTTAATCTTGGAGCTTTGGAGGGGTCGATCGCACCGATGTCGTGCCCAAGAGTTGCAGCATGTGGGAGAGCTGTCCGGCCCTGATAAAGCATTCATTTCCCAGTCCCCTTTGTCTTCAATTTGGATAGAAGCAAAATGCCCCTGGACCATTTCAATAATTCATCTGTGTGTTTAATGAGCTCCAGTAATCCGCAGCGGTGGGCAACGGCAAACTCAGTGCCTCACAGTGCTCTAAAATGAACACGATTAGAGGATTACTCCCATGCATTTCTGTATTCATGCGCTAATTTACAAACATGACAATATCGTTCCGCTAGTTTGGCTTCTATGGCAGCTTTGAAAGATTTGAGCCAGCACTTTTTTTATATTTAATCTTGCCATGGCAGAATTTTCACCAGGGGTCTTTTCAGACCCCCCCAGTAGGGCGTCACCCTCCAATTCAACACATGCACAAGTTGAACCTGCACGTCTAAAAATCCTTCTAAAACCAAATATTTTTTTCTTTTCCACCTGATTAAAAATTATAACAATGGACATTTCATAATCTTTTAATAAGCTTGAGCTGCTCTTGTTTAAAGGAATAGTTCACTAAAAAATAAAAGTGTCTCATAATTTACTTGACCTCAAGCCAGCCTAAACGTATACGCCCTTTTTTCTTTCAGATGAACACAGTTAGAGTTATATTGCTTTATTCAGTTTTGTAATGAATTTGATCACGTTTTTTAATTTGTGAATTGTGAATAGAAGTGAGTTGTGTTTTGGTCGCATGTAATGTGCCTTGTTGCTGGAATCCAATGACAATACCACAATTTAAAAAAATAAGAAAATCAAAAAATGTATGGTTCTTCTACAATTCTGTTGTTCTAATTATTATTGTACTATTTATTTTCTTGTAGCAACAGTATTTTGGTAAATATTTAGGCGTGGTAATTTTTGAAGTTCTATTATTAATTATAGTGTATTAATTATGGTTTATTACAGACGTGAAGCATGCGGGTTCATATCCAGATAAAGGGGTTATTCAGACTCAGGGTCGTACAGACAAGATAAATCACCGGCAGACACAAACAGCGTAGGCAAAGACAGTTTCGTAAATGATAATCCAGGCGTGGGTCAAACGTACCAATAAACAGAGTCCGAAGGGCAAGACGAAAACGTAGATCCAAGGGAAGCAGGGGTCGACAACGATAAATCCAAAATACGATAACAGGGTCCAAGAACACGAATGAACAGGGCAGGGTTGACGGTAAACATGAAACAATGATCCGTGCCAAACACTCAAACACATCCGGGTTTTAAGCACTGAAAACTAGGTCAGTGGGCGGAGACAAACAATGAAACACCATGACAACTCATTAGCGGGCGGAGACATGAGTTCGGAAACAGAGCATGAAAACAAACACAAAACATACATGGTCTGTTGAGCGCTGGAGTGCCATCCAGTGGCCTGCACTGGCACCTCCAGCTGACCATGACAATAGATAAGTTTTGTACTAATTTTGCATGTTTATGTTAGCATAGTTTTTAGCATAGCATGCATGAACCATGTAATCTTTATGTATGTTTAGCTTGTATAAGTTATCTATCTATCTATTTATATGTATATATATATATATATATATATATATATATAGGCCTATATTAAATTTTTTTCATGAACACTGTTAAGGATAATTGTCACTTCGAATTCAGCATGTCAGAAGAAACATTAAAAATAAGAGCATTATTTTTCGGTGAATTAGTTCTTTAAAGTGCTCCTTGTGGAAACATGTCAGTGCAGCTGAAATAAAGCAGTAGACTCTAGTAGTCCATCAAACATCCTCATCCCTCACCTTCCCCTGACTTTTCTCTCTCTTTCACTCCACAAGGCCACACACTGGCGATTAATCAGATGAAATCCGCCTGCTTCTGAGACTCTGACAATACCTCCTGTGTGTATGAGATGGTGAGGGAGAAATGGCAAGATGTGCTGATGTCAAATAAGGAAAGAAAAGGTATGACTGATTCGGATTCAGTCTTGACTTTAATATTTCGTTTTTTGAAAAATGTCAGCAATAAAAAATTGTAATAAAACCTTTCAGTCATCACGTTTTCACTGTGATGGTCCATTAAATGGTGGGCCGGTCTCCGTTGGGAGAAAATCATTCCGGTTCTTGAATACATTTGCATTTCATTGATACGTCTGAGCCTTTGAGAATAAAAGAACATGTTAAGCTTTACGTCAAGATATTCAGTGACTTTATAATATGTGCTGTTCAGTCTTAATTGCACTTATACTAATATATTGAATGTAATTTGAAAGTTTTGTTTTATATAAAAAATGCCTTTTATTCAACCTGGTCTCATAAAAATATGTACCCCTGTGCACTTTTGCTGATCTAAAGTATGTCACAGAGAAACCTGTCCACAGAGAGGTACGTGAAACCTGTCACATTTTTATGACCTTGATATAGGTTGCTACGGTTCAGAATTGAAATATCCGTGGACTGTTGCTAAACGTTAACGCTCTATCATTTCTTACACCAAATCCAACCTTAAACCTATCCAATAGCGTTAAATGGAACTGAAATAATCCCAAATCCAGAAATGTAGTAAAAACATAGTAAAACAGTTCATGTGACGCAGTCCATCAGTGCATCAACGCTAGGAGAATACTTTGTTTTACAAAGAAAACAAAAATAACATAATTGAATTCAAACCCTGATTTACGTCTTCCACTTCTTACTTGATGTATACATCCTAAATTTGGCAAATTCCATAACATTCCATGTTATACTGTAAACTTTGTTTTTATGACTGGATTCTGTGATTCCACCCACGTTTTCCAACATATCGCAGGGCCCTATTAAGGAGAGCAGTGCTTTCATTCTGCAGTTTCACCTTTGTAAATAAATCCAGTCTGAGATGTCTAGTTCGATGCACCTCCGTGTCTGCTTGTGGTCTAATCTAAACACACTCATCCATGCAAACATGCGTATAAATAGGTGCACGGCCACCCATGTGTTGTTGAGCGCATCTGTCAGGGCCCATCATAAGAGCAGAGCAGGTGACAGATGAGGTCCCTCACACACACACACTCAATACACACTCCGGGGATGTACAAAGTCCTACACACACTTGTGTTTGCAATCATGCAAAGCAACTTGATGAGAGATAGCCTGTCGAGTTGATTGACAGGCCCGCTAACAGGAGGTGAAGGCAGCGATGAGGCGACATAGAGAGCAGAAGAGCAGAGGCGTAAGTCTCCACCCCTGACACGCGCATATAAACCCCTAATCACTGACCATGATTAGCTGTCGTCTCCATAGCTCAAATGGTTAGTGTGAGTGACGTGAGTCTCTGCAGCTCTGTCAGGGACAGTTTATAAGTGTACAGCCACACTGCTTCATTATTATGAGTCACTAAAGACGGTTTGCTTTGGCATGTTTGGCATATAACGTTTTCTGTTTCCTTCAGTAGTGATGTTAAACTTTGGTTGAGTGTGAAACTAAGATGTGTTTAAAGGTAGGAAGGCACGGAGACACATCTGACCCACTCTATGGAACATCTAGTTGTAATGCATGTAAAAAATAGATTAATTTTGTGCAATGTGTATTAATTAAATGTATTTATGTTGGGCATGCAGTTGTATATATATATATATTTATTATTTTTTTTTTTTTACCATGAAAGAAGCTTTTTTTTCCTCAAATGTAGCGTTGAGATATACCTTCAGATATATATTTACTCTTACGGGATCTCATTTGAATTCCTTTTTTATCTGCTTTAATTATATTCAGCCATCTCAGTTGCATCATTAAGTCTTTAACCTCGCTTGTAAATGACCCATGTAGCTTCTACAGGGTCATTGTTAATCAGTGTTTATGGGTCCTTGTTAAACGTGCAGGTTCATCTTAACTAATTAAATAGTCTTTTCTGAGCTCAGATCTACTGTGAACTTTTATTGCTCATGTGATTAAGGTATTTAAAGGTGACAGAATGCAAGTCTTTATGTTCAAGATAAGTGTCGTGATAAAGAGAGAAACGTAACTAAAATCTGAACTACTCAGTATAGTTAATATAAAAAATTAGAGAGACAGAAATATCACCAATAATTTTCATCTTTAATAACTCTTTTGACAGCCATGGAGATTTTTGCTTTGTTCTCTGCTTTTTAGATTTCCTTCTATCAAAAAGACCTCCATAATCTCACATCTGCAGGTTTAGATCAGTGCTCAGATTTGCCATGCAATTTGAAATCAGAGATTTAAATGACTACATTCAAATTCAAATTTATCACAAAGAATAACTTTAGATTTGAACAAAAGTCTCTGAGGCTATGAAGGTTTGAGAAATACATACTGTAGATCTAGCAAAGAGAACGTTCAATCAGAACTAAGAGAAAGACAAATTAGAAGAAATTACATGGAACAATCTAAAATAAATGTCAATTAGAAATGTGTGGATGTGGCATACGAGCCAGACGAATAGAAAAAAAGCGGCCAGCAGCCATGCTGTTTGTGTATGAGCAGGGAGCCATGTGTATGAGCTAACGTCTTAATTGGTGTGAATGGCAACGTCCGCTACCTGACCAGAATCATTAATCAGAGCGGATGAGAGCTGGAGGGTGTCAGCCTCTCTCTCTCTCTCTCTCTCTCTCTCTCACACACACACACACACACAAGCATAATTCTGCAGTTACAGCTGTGACTGTCACACTCTGGTACTCTCTAATACCAGCAAAGGCCAAAAGTGACGATACGTTAATTAAGAAACATAGTCAGACAGCATGGTCATGTGTGGGTTAGCCATATCAACATAGTTATATATATGTCTAAGATTTTAGAAATGATGACATAACATTAAAAGCTGAATGCCTTAAATGCATTTTTTTACATTAGATCCATATAGTGTGTATTGACATATTTTATGGATAATTTGAATAACTGTTTTTTGTAATAACTCCAATTAAAATGTTATTAGCATATTTATTATAAATGCAAAAATACATAAGAAAAAATAAATAATACCTTTAGGGCTTTAGATTAGTTCTGGCTGAACTTCACTTATACTGAAGTTATTTCTGTGTTTGTATTATTTTTATGAACCTAATAGATTCTCTACCTGTTTGTCTGACCTGACTGAAAGCAGATGTCTGTTAAATAATGATTGGAGTGACGATAATCTTGCATCAGCTTCATGCTGCTTGGGCTTGGATTTGAATTCAGCAGAATTCCTCAAATTCAATTGGCAGAAGACCTTGAATGGTTTATAGAAGTGGGTCAATCTAATCTCTGTGTTTACTGGTACTCTGCTGAGCTGAGGGCACAGACATGTGGCACTCAGAAATCTAATCATGCAAATCTAAGGTGGAGCAGAAGACACAGGTCACTGAAAGCAAACACCAGACTACATGTTTTCTAATATGTGCCAACAGAATTTTAATGTTGCACCAAATATCTCTCATAGTGTGCATATTTACTTTGAATGGCTGTCATATGTACAACACAAATGCATTATTCATAAAAATAACAAAATGCATTTTAAAAACAACTGTGTTGTATAATAATTATAATAAATGCTATTACAATTAGTATATATTATAATAATATATTGGTTTTCAAAGCCTTAGTGGAGCTTTTAATGACTCTAAAACTGTCAGAACATATTGCTCTGCTTTTTTTGACACCACACATTCTAGTTAATGAACCTCCTTAAATAAACAGTGTTAGGTGAGCATATGTTAATATGGTTTTACACTTTCTCACTCTTCTCATGGAATATATCTATTGAATCACAATTATGGAACCCCCGGTGTATGGTGTTTGACGGTGTGTGATCATTCATATGTGTAACCAAGACGTTACAAACAGAAACAGCATTATGGGATACATTGTACTACCCCCACCTAATGAGAATAATAGGCTACTAATTACATTGTACAATTTTGTGCCTCTATTATGGGTTGTGAAAGGTTCTTATTTTGGCTAGTATGCATACAAGGTCAAAAAACACTTGAATTTTCTTATAATATGCATTTATTTGTACCTTATTGTTTTCAACGACTCCCAAATGATTTGTTCATCGATTCATTTTTCCAAACCCCTTACACTGATTGGTCGATTTCATTTAAAGCAGTGTTTGTGAGCTTTTAACACTGCAAAAAGCAGCCCCTAGAGGCAAAGAAGGAATTTGCATTTTCAATATAGCCTATTTCAAAATATCAACGAGTGGATGGGAAATATGTTTCATTTTGATGTCAACATTAAACAACATTAAACTGTCATTTTATACACAGTGCACATTCAGATTTAAAACTATGATGTTTTCATTCATTTATAGCTCATGTAAGCTCATTTTGAAAAAATCCAAAAAGTCTGTCCATAACATCCTTTCTTCGAAGGCTTTAGCACTCTGTGGTGGCCAGTTGATTCAGTCTTAAAAAGTTCTTATTTAAATCCAGATGGCAACTTTTTTGGGCCAGACAGCGTGTGTATATATAGTCTTTGGGCCTGTTCTCTGTGGTCTGTTGCTTATATAGGTCTGTTTTTATCCTCTCTTGCATGTGTTTCAGATTGCCCTTGAGGACTGTCATTCCCACAATGCTGTGCAAACCCTCAGCACTTACCACCACAAAGTGCTGGCCTCATTGGCCTGGATCATGACTTCCTCTGGCTGCTCTTTTTTCCCCCACTTTTGTTGTGCTCTTTCATTCTCTTTGTCCTCATCTTCCTCAGGTCACTACTCTTGATGGGAGAAGAGAGTGTCGCCCCAAGGCCTGACGGCTTCTTTCCTTCTGTGTTTTACATCTCCCGCTCTTGCCGTTGTTCTATTAGTTGCTGGCTGTAGGGCAGAGGGGCAGAGAGGAGGTCACTCCGACTGTTGCCTTTTTCGCGGGGTATTCAGAGAATGCTATTAAAGGTGACACAAAAGCGTGTTTGTGTCATCGGACTCGTTTGCAGCCTTCATTTCCTGCATCTCTCAGTGCTTGCCCCACTTCCTGTGGCTCTCTGGGAAGAACTCAAGGGCATGTTCTTTCAGTGGGGGTACAGTGTTAAAAAGCCGCCTGCATTTGTGTGACTGGGTTCTTTTCTGTACTTCCTGCTCTGTCTGATAGAGTTTACTCTGAATAGTTTAGTTTAATGGTTTGAGTTCCATCTGACTCAACTACCATCCTGAATTATAGATAAACCAAATGCACAGGCTTTTATTAAATACTACTAAATACTATGCAATAGCCTAGTATGTTATTTTATTATTATTATTTGTTTGTTTTATATTAAATCCATTTTGAATTGGCTTTCCTTTTTTGTTGTTTTTTTTCCCCCACCTATTTTTAAAAACAAAAAACTTGCTTGCAATACAGTTAGCTGTAAATAGCTAATATCCTACAACTTCAATCCAGGCTTTTAAAAAACCAAATGACTTATCCTGTGACCTTTGTTTGTCCAGGAAAACTGCTGATGAAGAGTTGTGTTGTGATTAATCTTCCCCTAATCTCTCACCGAGGGACTTTTGCATTAGAGGAAATGCTGTGTGAGACATTCTAAGAACTTAAAAACATAAATCCACCAGGTGTTCCTGAATCACCACTGCACTTGCGTTTCTGTCGCTAACAGTGTATCTATCCATTCCACTATATTGACTTTCCATTAATCATGCTAATCCCTAGAGCTGATGTTATCAACTACAAGCTAAATGAAGCGCATTCAACAAAGTGTATGTGGGTCAAAAGGTCACTGACAGCTCTGTCAATTATTTTCGGTAGCCTACATTGTTTCCTTATTTATGTACGGCTATTTGAGGCACAGTGACAGTGAAAACGAAACAAGTTTGAAGACATCCAAATGAGAACCACAGTGCAATATACCATAAGCAGTAAATCTATTGAATGAGTGAAAACTAGAAAGTATATAAAACTCGTTGTCGACAGAGCACATTATCAGGCCGTTCTGTGGAGGAAGTGATGAAGTGACAGACACACTGTGACTGTATACACACAGACGCGCTACAGTCACCTGTCTCCGGTCTGAATCCCGCTCTGCTCAACACTCACACAGCAGGCAGCTGATCGACAGCCATTACACACCTCTGCAAACATGCCCCATATTCTTCCCTCAGTGCTTCTGTTTCTTCTCTAGCTCTCTCACTCTTTATTTTATTTTAGTTTTTTATACTCTCTGTATTGTCTGATCAAAATCAACCCTATATATTCTTTCTTAATAAATGTTTTGGTCTTGTTGGAAAATGGGAATATTTCATGTAGAAATGGGTGTTTCTTAAAGGCACAGCCTTGGAAAAAAAAAAACGTTTTTGTACATTACCGTTCACAAATATAATTGGAAATTTATTTAAAAAAAAAGAATAATGACCCTGTCAAAGTATGAGTTTGCCTTCCTCTTTTCCCTCTGTTCTATCTATCACGTCATTATAATAATCTGCCCTTGCAAATTAACACCGAGATCCATCAGAAAATGTGAAGCAGATGTGACATAATGATACAGCTCTCTGTCAGGCCAGCACTTCACTATTGTGACAACACTTTCTTCTATCTTCTCTCCACCCTCATTAACCTCACTGGCAGTAAATCTCCCCTCCGTCTCAATTCATCTTGGCTTCTGTGGAGGACAGTTAGTGGGGAAAGGGTCTCATCACAAAAGACTGAAGGGCTCCTGTCCTTCTGCTGTGCTCCACTGAACTCCACTCGTTGGTGTTTGACAGTGTGACTCAGAGACTTACTCCTAACAGTTTCTGTGTTTGATGTGTCCCTGCCTGTTTGACCTTGTCTTTCTAGGTCTGCATGCAGTGAAAGCGTTTAACTTTCACATCCCTGTGTGTTTCTCCATCTCCCAGGGGTTCAAATCATTTTTTTTTTTCAAGGTTAAAAACTGATGATGTGTCATGTCACCAGCAGAGAGCCTGCAAGAAAGAAAACAAAAAGGAATTCATCTTTATATTGAACAATGCCAACTATTGCCATTTACAAATAAATTATTCTATGGTTGCTGTTTTAAAATGTATTGAGTTAAGACCTAATACTGAGGCTTTTTTTTAGTCAAGATGAAATGGAAGTTGTGATTGTCTTTTTTTCCCTGTTGTTGGGTGTAAATGAGTAAAACAACATCTTAATTGTTGGATGTTATTGCAACTTTATGCAGTTTTGCATATTTCTGCATATTTTCCGTAAACCCTCCTACTATTAATTGGAATACATTCTTGTAAATATACAAGATAACAGTGGATTGCTGTACACATTCATTTGTTTCTGCTGTAAAGCAATCCACCCTTTTTGCAGAATTTCGTACCTGCTCACAAAAAGATGAATCCTTTTTGATTTACAAGTTGACATGCAAGGTAAAAAATACTTTCATTGTCTTGTGCATTTATTTACAACAAGCACTACCCTTCACTGCTCAAAACTTGTGTTTGAATAGTAAGTAGCAGGTTCTTTTAATAAGAAAACATAACTTTCTTAAAGGTTGTGAGTCAGAAGCGCCAGACTGTCCTTGCAGAGCTAGAATTGCTCCACTTTATAGTGCACAGCTAGCATATGCTACTCTCCATGTTTTAGGAATCAGTCCTCTGTAAATGCGTTGAACACACTCTAATATTTGTGTTGAACTGTTGTGGAGCAGCATTATGAATACAGCTTGACTACGAAGTAGTTTCGCTTTCACAACGACACACAGCACATCCAGCAACCAAAAGAAACACTACAGCGAGAATAATAGTTCCGCCTTCTTTCTTTGCTTAAACCTATGGGGACGGTGTATGAAAATAAACTCACTCTGTGACGTAGAAAAGTGAGGGAATGTTTAAACAAGCGGTTTTAGGGTTTTAGAATTTTTACAGAATGTCTCTTTGGTAATCTTTGCAACTTCAGGGAACAGCTTGTAATGCTCCAAAAAGGAACTTTTTAAATCACATCAAATGACCCCTTTAAAGCAGTGTTTGTGAGCTTTTAAAGCTCCAAAAGTGGCACTTAGTGGCAAAGAATGAATTTGCGTTTTAATTCAGATATTCAGATATTTAAGACCAGATTTCACATACCGTATGTGATGCCTTACTCTGCTGCATCCATAGGCAGCTCTCTAGGATCTAATATGTGAATAAACAAAAAAGACAGAAGGAAAGGGGGATTACAGGAAGACAGCGAGGAGGAAAATGGAAGGAGACAAGGGAAGGGAAGAAAAAGCATTTTTAATGAAGAGAGCATGGAAAATTGCTTTCATGTCAGTCTTCATTCTCCACTGAATCTCTAAAATCAAGCCTGCCATGCATCTTGAACATAATTAAAAACAGATTGGATCATGCTGCAATCTGTCATTTTCAGCAGACTGAGGTGATTTGCAGATATTTGTGAGAAATTGACAACATGTAACAACTGTAATCAGTTTATCGTTCCCTGTATCGCTGCATTAAACACATTCTGCTTCCGTACACCTGCGGTGCTTTGTACAATCCAGCTTTAATGGTGGGAATCTTTAGACACTTCCTGTGTAATGCAAGCAAAGGCACACTTGAAGTGTAAAGTTTTTCCAGCGTTCTTTGGAGAGAAAGACCTTCAAGCTCATAAAATCAATCCTACCTGACATCGGGAGAGGAAATGGGAGTCTTGCGATGTCACACTTTGATTGCTATCTGTAGAGAGCCATGCTCCTTTCCAGGAATGATCGATAGAGATCTATAAAAAAATGAGCATTCAAATGCACTTACACGCTCCTTCAACAAGACAAATACAGCACACAGGAAGGGAACTTCAGCATTCACTGATTAATACCAGACATTATGTGCTGTTTTTGACCCAAATTAAACATATTGTTTTCCTGCTGTTGTTTCTATACTATAAGATCAAAAATGAGCTATGGTGCAATTCCGATTTTATATGAAACATGCCATTCTGGATATAAATAGCTGTATAAAAATGTCTTATTCAATAAACACACATGATCTAACACAGTGGATCTCAGTTGTTGCCTCGAGGAATGTAAAATAGAAAATAAAGCATTTATATGAATACTAATTATATGAAATAGTAATAATATAAAATGAACATTACTAATAAAATAATATTTATTTTAGATTTTTTATTGAGAATAAAAGTCTTTATGTAACATAATGTATTTTTTTTTTCTCAGCAAAATTTTCTTTTCCATTTAGTCGCTCCCTTGAAGCATCTAATGTCCTTTAAACACTTACTGTTACCCAGAACCAATAGCATTCAAGTGGGGTTGTGAAGGTGCATTGGCTGGAACTGAATGAACACACCTCCTCCTGAAATCTGTAGCAGTCTTTATGAGAAAAAATGGTAACACTTTATAATAACTACACACTATGAATGATTAGTTAAGCATTAGTAAGCATTTATTTAATCCTTTATAAAC
>JAUCMS010000050.1:13296516-13351121 GCA_032357445.1 Enteromius radiatus | reverse complement strand
CCCCCCCCCCCCACTCACTGGAATAATTATGGGATTTAGTTTCACACCACATTAGCTTTAGAGGTGCTGGTGTCACCAAAATGACAGTCACAAACCAGGACAAATAAATAAATGTGTCAAATCTGCAGGGTACTGACAGACAGAAACACACTCACACCGAAATTTGCTCTCAGATACAGGAACTGTACATCTGGAGAGCTGTTTTTAGTCTCAAAAAGCCTCTTAAACCTTGACTGTAAAGCCTAACACAATAAACCACAAAAATAAGGATTTAGACAACACATTGAGTTTAATACTCTTGAATTTGCTTTAATGCAAGCTGAATCAACAATAAACACAAGAGTTAAGCAGTGAGCAAACATGGGCAGAGCACTCCCGCTGGGAACTGACTCCCGCGTAAAATCATTTTGGCACAAAAGTGAAGTTTTATTCCATGCTGAATTTACATAAAACCATGTTTTAACTCGAGGTCTCTTTGATCAAACTGTCTGGCACAACAAGCCATCAAGCTCTAAATAAGCAGCCCTAGAGAGCAAAACGCAATGAATGTCTTCCATTTATCCAGTCGCCTTCCAAAGTGGAAAATCTGACATTTCCAGGTGTTGGCTGTTTATATACTCAAACGAAAAGACAGAGACATATAAGACGAACGCACCCGTACATACTGCCACGGTTTAGTCTTTTCCAACATTTAACGTGGTGTGTGGCAACCATTTTGTTTAGTTTGTCCTGCGCCTGAAATGTCAGCGAAATGTCAGCTGTTGAAAATGCATGAGTGATGGGATGGGGAGGTGTTTGTCTCCATATTTACATTAGATGGATTCTCTCTTCCATGCTTTCCCTCGAGGCACTTGCCACAGGGTGGTTGTTTTTTTTGTTTAAGGGGTGGATCTGGAAAGATCAGTGTTGCCATTTACAGAGCCGCTCGGTTGTAACTGAATTAGAACCCCCCTCCACCTAAACAGGATTGGTTGGTGTGTTTTAAAACTGCAGACTCCACACTTTTAGAGTAATTGCCCATAGAATCTTGTTAACCAGGCTGAGTGACTTTCCCCTTAATGGAAGCGGGGTTGCAAACGTAAGGCCTTGCTAATGGGTATTCAGTAATGCTGAGCATTTTTAGTACTGAAAGTAACCCAGCCAAGTCAGCTGTGCCCAACTTATATTTTCTCATAGTGCAATCACAGCTGGACAAGAGGTACTCATTTCAGTGAGTACTGATGGGGGAAAAGAAGAAGCAGCAAACTTGTAATTGGTGCTTGTGTTTTCAGAATCACTGCTATGGCGCAAGAGTGTTTTCTTTTGCAGTTGCTACAATGTTTTGAATGGTTGCCAGGTTGTTACTAGGGTGTTCTGCTTGATTGCTGGCTAGCCCAAGTCCAAATAGTACACCTTCATATGATATGACCTCTTCAATGTCTATGGGCTTTCATCCTTTTTTTCTTTTTTTTTTAGTTATTTGAAAATTAAAAATTTACGATGTTGCCTTGTCTGAAATAAAATGCTTTTTAAATGTTGTAAAAAAATAAAAAATAAATAAATAAATATATATATATATATATATATATATATATATATATACACACACACACATACACACATCTTCACTGTTCAATCTTTTTAAATTACTCTTAAGCATGCAAACAAACATAAATGTTTCGCGCCACTTCAAGTTAATGATTGGCAGGTGTTTCGGGTAAAAACAGCGTACAAGTTAAACTGAATGAAAGTGTATGCTATTGTTGTATGATATTGGTTTAGAATCACAATTAACGAATCCAACGTTATGTACGTTTCGTAATGAGTCTTTGCGTTTTTTTGTTTTTTTTTTGTTAATGGTTCGAACAGTTCACCAAGTTGTTTGGGGCACGTTATCACTGATACAGTAACGCTGTATATTTAATAATATAACGAACAAAAATGTGCTAGATTATGTAGACACTTGCCATTTAACCACCATCCGCTGAGACCAACCTACCAAAACCCACCCAACCGTTTGACAAAGATGAAAAAAGTCTTTAATAGTAGGACAGACATTCCGAGTCTCCCGTATATTGATAGTGGCTCCTTGATAAAATATCTCGGAATCTAGACCAAGCCGGCAAGAGCGTGCACGCGAGACATCAATGTCTTAAGAATGCGCTCACAAGACGGAGTGAAGGAGAGAGTGAGAGAGACCGTGCACGTGAACTGTGTGTGCGCCTGATCATAGCGCGTGCTAGACAGAGCATCCTGATTGGTTTACTCAGCAAAATAAGCCAACCAGCTTTCAGTGTGGGCGGGCTTTTATAGTTATCAATGCAGCCTACGGCCTACGAGATTGCCGTAGCAGAGGGAGAGTGCAACCCCCCCACCAAAAAAACAAAAAAACAAAACAAAACCCGCTTCACCTTAGATTACACTAATGTTAATAGTTATGTTCTATTCATGTAAAATCCATATACTTATAAGTCTTGTTTTAAATCACTCACTGTGTTATTAAATAATAAAGTTGGGTGGGATGGGGGGTTATCTCATCTCCCTGAAATTAGTTTTTGCAGGTTGGGATGTCTGAGTAGGATCAACACCTGCATGTGGCAGCTCACAACTCACTGTAAGTAATTTGTTTTCTTAAACAAACCACTGTTGCCTGCATGACAGTAGCTAGATTTCTTTAAAGTACAGGGTAAATAGCCTACCGCAGCGGTTTTAAATTCCAGTCCTTCATTGCTGTCTGTCATATGAGAGGTTTTTGGTTTGTTAAAAGCTACTGTAAGTTAGTCAATGAAATGTGTTACAGTTTGTATATGTTTTGTATGTGCTTATTGACACATTCCTCTGTTATCTGTGAATGTGTATGGCAAAACTTAATAAAACTTTAAAATAGTGTTGAATTTAGCTCTTTGTTGTCGTTTAAGCCCTTGTTGTCATTTTAATTGTGCGTTTGGTCGAGTTGATGTCCATCTGCAGATAACTGCTGGCTACGCCAACCCAGCTGAGAAGCTCCATCAAAGGGTACAATTTCCGTCTGATTGGGCCTCTCACCACTCAAATTTATGCTGCAATTAACTGGCCAATTAAAGGCCATTTCCCCCTGTTTCCTGTTAATGGCTGTAAAGTGATAACTGCTAGAAATGCTTTGGAGGTGTATGTCCTCCTTGACACACAGCTGAGCCTGGCTTTCCTCTAGTTTGCTCTTTTTGTGCCTGACAGCTCCATAAATGTTTAACGGGTCAGTCAAGTTGGGACACATTTTCTGAAGCAGTATAGCTGGATGAGAGTCTTGGGAATATGAATAAATAGCAATAATGGGACAAATGTGATGATGGTAAGATTAGCGGTGCTGGACTGGACTGCTTTGAATTGTAGCGTAGCAGTGGAAGGAAACAACAAGTAACAGTGAAGCATATTGAAAAGTGAGCAGGTGCTAAAACAGATCCCTGAGGCACTCTGCAAATCAAATATTTTTATAGCATTTCCATTTGGACTTTGGATTCCTAAAATGTACTTTTAAGAAAAATGTTGAAAATTACACATTGTACTGTATATACAGAGCTCATGTTTTGTTTCTGTTATACAAGAGTGTTGAGGTTCAGAGAGGAAACACTGAGGTAGGCAGATATAACAGTGCGGTTATTTTGTGACACATATTCACAGTCCTCCCACAAGTTGAAAGAAAATCAGACATAACAGTCCCGCTCTGAGAGACCTCCAGATTCTAACTTTCCGTGGACTTTAGTGTTTTCTTTGGAAAAGACTAAACTTCAGAGTTTTAAATACATCTTAACTGACATTTCCTGTGACCACAGCGACCCGCGAGGGCATGTTAGAAGTGTACGGAGGAGTGCTGACGTTGTAGGTGCTTAAAAGTCTTTGATGGGTGAGGGGAGCCATCAAAACCATGTAAGGCTTGTCTCTGGACATCACGAGGGGCTGGGGTTATATTTTAGTGGTATTTTATGACATACAGGGCTTCAGCAAAGGCTGAGTGATCAAAAACACAGTGTTGTCGGCTGTTTTCTTTTTTCTGCTTGCTTGCTGTCTTGTCTTTTCTTATTAAATCCTTTTCTTAGTGCTTTGTCTATTCAATATTTGTCACCTGAGAACTCTTTATTATTTTTTAAACAGTCTTTCTGCATTTATGAGCCCTTAGAATACTATTTGTCAATGGCAATCAAGCTTGAATACTTGATTTTAGAACTAATGCAGTTTATTGCATGAAGAAACAGCAGATTTAGAAACTTTGATTTGTTTTCCCAAAGGAGTCATATTACGGTTTTGGTCATGAGAACTTTGAGCTGATAAAAGTGTTAAATCGTATTTGCTCTCTTATGGTAAGGATAAGAGAGATTTAGGAACTAGTCCTAAGGCGTGGCGTACATTTTTTATGTTGTTTTTATAGATAATGATAGTCCAGAAAACCATCCTACAGGATACATTAGTGGTGCTTTGGAATGATTTTATTTTGAATAATGCATGATTAAAAATGAAACTTGGAATGGATCTAATTTAAATTTAAATGCGCTGCAGGAAGACTTTTATAGAGAAACCCAGAGGAGGATGAACACAGCAGAAAAGCACATCAGTGGCATGTCATGGTCCTCTCTCTTTTTTTTTTGGTGTTTTTAAGTTCAGTATAAATTTGTGTTTTGCTTTAATTTGATATTTCTATGTTTACATACGTTTATACATTTTTAGACATTTGTACACTGCTCATGTCATGGTTTTCATATTTATATGTTTTACAGTTTCTGTTGTGTTTCATAGATTCGTCCTAATCATTACAAGTTTTATTTTGCTTCTTGATGTGACCAAAAGTTTGTTTGTTCGTTAGTTTGTTCATCCTGATGCATGAGTCAGAGAACATCATAGGCAGGGTGTAATCAGACTTTTTGCCCTGTATTTTGCTGTTGCCTCCCTCACACCACACATTCCTGTGATTCATGATGGTGGATCTTAAAGGAATGTGGTCTTTGAATCTGCAGAGATCACATTTTTAGTCGTTGTGCACTTTAACTGTTTCCTTTCTGATATTATACTAAATGGATAATTCACTCAAAAATTCTGATTAAGTACTCACCCTTGTGTCATTCTAAACTAGGGCTGCACAATATATTGCATGTGCTAGTCATGTGCAAGTGCTACGCAATAATCTCAGGTGAATTGCATTCAATAGTGAACGTGATATTGCGTAGCTTATCAGTGTATGGCCTGCGTAAGACCTTCGTTCATCACCAGAACACATTATTTGAAAAAATCCAAGAGCTTTCTGAATCTACAGCAAAGGAACTACCTAAGGCTCAGAAAGGTAGTAAGCACATCATTGAGTGTGACTTACTGTTGGATGTTCAAATTCTAAAGCCATACTATTATTTCACAGTCTTGGTTTAAGGTTTTAATCTGTAGTAGGCTATTAGTAATGCTGTTTTTTTTCTGCAACTAAATCCCATCTTGTCACCAAGAGGTCACAATTTGCCATATTTCCTTGCTGTTTAGATTCCTGTAAGGCCCTCTGACATTCTTCTTGTCACATGTCTAATTGAGACCCATGTCCTTATCATATACCTCTCCGGCACCGTGACAGATGAGGCCGGCTCTAATGACTCTGTCAAGTCCTGATCCCCGCCATCCTTCCTTTCTTTATCCCTCCACCCTCCATTTACATCCACCTATCTGCATAGGCTTTGGTCTGGGTCGGAAGTGAAAGGCCAGGTGGGATTAAAGTATCAGCAGCTCCCTTTGGTATCTTCGGGACGGGTGGACAAGAGGTCTAAATCCCTATCTTGGGAGACGGCGTGAGCGAGTAAACCTTCATCAGTCTCACTCTCGTTCTCCGCATCACTCCATCTGTTCCCCTGGCGATGGAGAGCTGTGACACGTAATGCTGAACACAATTGTCTCGTCCTTTGTGCGTTCCGCATCCCTTGGTGGGGGATATTAGCCAGATGAAATGAGTAATTCATGTCTGTTGGCATTTTTGGGGGTTTAACGAAAAGGTAATGGGATGAATTTGTGATGGGGCGTATCTGGTGTCCTTTGGCTCCGCTCATGAGAGATGGAATTATTTAAGATTAATTGAGCTCAGTGTCACTTGGGTTGTGGAGGGCACTGCAAACATTGACATGCTTAATTAAAAACTGACAATCATTGTGTGATGGGGAAAACCTGAAATATAACCTGGCAGGGTTTTTTTTGCCAATTTTTTGATAGTAGATGGTATACAGACAGCAAATGATAGGAAGATGTTTGAAGTTATCTTGCCCACAGGGACACCATGGATTAATATATTGTATAGTTTATGCCGTAGATGCGCAGTTATGGTTCTAACCCTTAATTTCCATATGACCTGTGTGTAGAAATGATTCTAGCTGAATTGTAAAATCAATGACCGTTGTTATATTTTGAAGTGAATTTGGACATCAAAATATTATTATGTGTTTTTTTTATGTTTGGCCTCAGAAAAGTATTTAAACACTAATGTATGATTGTTTTTGCATTAGATAACAATATCAAGCCGGTAGATGGAGCTTGTCTCAGAACTATAAAAATGGATATTGATTGTGAGATTAATTTTTAAGATACATGTTTTTAAACATTTACCATCATTTATTTAAATATCTAAAATTAAATATTAAAATATTAAGCAGCAATTATTTTCAAGATTTAGGCGAATAACAAGATGTAGCTTTGCCACGACTGGAATAAATTACATTTTAAAATATGTTATAAATAGAAAACCATTTTTTTTAAATTATAATATTTCACAATAAAATGCCTTAGTGACTGCATAATAAATCATACAGAACAATTTTGAACAGTAGTATAAGGTTTTGAACATGAGTGATGACAATAGTTTAATTTTCACATATTATTGTTATGTTTTTTAATATGCAGAATTATCACTCCCCTCTTCTTTATATCTTTAGAGCAGAGAGATGTCCAGACTGTGTCTGCATGCTCTGTATGTTTTCTTCTTTCTTCTAAGCTTCCAAGAAAACAAATTTTGTTCTTTGGTTAGTCCATCTGGGAAATGGAAATCAACAACTGAACCCCGGGCAAAACAAGAAGATGGCAATGCTTGTAGAGGAAGGCCTGGATGTCATGTACATTTACATTCATGTTGTCGGCAGATGTATTTTTTAAGTGACTTAGCAGAAAAAGTACCAGTCAAGGGATGACTTTGTGCCCTTCTAGAGATGTTTCATATATAACCTGTGTGGCACTGATGTGAAGTTCTTTTTTTAATAGAGGAATATATTTTAAAAATGAGCCTTTTGAACGTGGCAGAAATTCACAACTCCTCGCTAATATGCAAAGTAGTTTATTAGTATGCACACTACGCCTCATTACTGATTGTAGGGGACATAATGACAAAATCAACAGGAGATTACCCTATTAAGCGGTGTGGTTCTGCTTAATGGTCGTGCGTCTGATTTGGCCGGAGCCGTGCAAAATCTCAGGAACGTGCCCGTGCCTGTTTCCGCTGCTACGCTAGACGCCGTTACATTGAGAGGTGTTTGGTGTAGCAGGGTGTGGAAATGCATCTAATTAAAATCAAATACATTATCAAAATCCATGACAATGAGAGAGCCGGGCAAACACAGTCATTTCCCAGAGACTCTCGTTCTGATAAGCATCTTATTATGTTGTTCTTTTTCCCAAAAATACTAGTTAATGTTATCGCATTGGAATGAAATTTAGTGACTTTGTTCACAATGGAAATAACTACTTCTCAAATTGTTTTTGCGAAAGAAATTGATTATAAATCACCAAATTTTGGATTCAATCTTTTTGTCAACTTTAGGACTGGTTTCATGTTTTTATGAAAAAATGATAATAACATTTGCACTGTTTATCACACTAGTATGTGTTAATGATTAATCAAGAAATTTGCTTGTGTTTTTTTTTTTGTTTTTATTTAAATGCTTTTATTTTGTATAAAATTGCAAAAAGTCACACACACTGTGGTGTTCAGGGACAAAAATGAAACAATTACTTATAAATCACTAATTATGCTATATTATCATCAAATACTGGATTCAATCTTTTTGTCAGCTATAGTTTTCATTCATTTACAATGTTCCTGATTAATGGTAAGCCTCATTTATCTGAGAGTATGTACCTAATTTTTGTAATTAAAAAAAATATTTTTTATGAATAATTTCCCAAATATTAATAAAAAAATTATCAAAATGTGCAATGTTTATCACACTAGTGTGTGTTAATGATTAATCAAAAAGTTTGCTTTTAAATGCTTTTATTTTGTACAAAATAGCAAAAAGTCATACTTTATCTGAGAGTATGTACCTAATTTTTTGAATGAAAATATATATATATATATATTTTTTCATATAATATAGCATAATGAGTGATTTATAAGCAATTATTTGAACACCACAAGTGTGACTTTTTGCAATTTTGTACAAAATAAATTTAAAAGCAAACTTCCTGATTAAACACTAACACATACTAATGTGATAAACAGTGCAATTTTTTTTATAATTTTTTGAGTAATATTGTGAAAATTATTCATGAATTATTCATTTTTTTTTTTTTTTTTTTTTTACGAGGTACATACTCTCAGATAAATGAGGCTTACAATTAATCTGATGCACATAGATACATGAAACCAGTCCTAAATAAAAGAAAAAAAAGTTGACAAAAAGATTGAATCCAAAATTTGGTGATTATTTGAGGCCATTTTTGCATTTTGAAAATTGCATTTCTTTACAGGCCATAATTCAGCATTTATTATTACTTTAACATGACACAATATAGACAACAAAGATCAAAAGAGTATACGGTACATAAAACAAAACTACACAATGATTTCACAACTGATTTTCTAAGTGAACCCCCAGTCCTTAATCCGTTATTTGCGATTCAAAATGAACTGACAACTATTACTGTGACATTTCGTAATATACATATATTATGTACTGCTTGTTTGTTTGATTCATTTGACTCCTAAATGTTTCATCTTTGTGTGGAGCCCTAGGAATCTTTTGTGAAAATGAGTCATGGCAAACGCTGAAATGTGTAAATGACTCTTCTGCGAAAGTGGCATGCTTAATTGTTTTTTTTCCATCGTGATCTTCTCTGGTAGGAGTGTGGATGGTGTTTATGTGATACGGATGGCAGCGCTGTGTTGAAGGCTCGGCCATCTGTGTGGTTCAGTCTCTCCGTTGTCGCCGTTGTTTCTGCTAGCACCGCTAGCTGACGAGGCCCGCCACTCTCTCCCACGCACTGGATGTGCGAGAACGTGGCACTGCTGCGAGTTCCCTCCGCCCCCTGTCAGTCAGACGCCTTCAAGCAAGGGCAAAAACAATAATAAACACTTCAGCGCATTATGTATCACGACGTACACACGCAAAGGCGCACATGAACTCACACCCTGCTGACAATTACAGACTCTGTGTTTGTGAGAACACAACAGCGACGGAGAACTGCATTTTGTTTTCTGAAGAAGTAACTGAAGGTCTCCTGAGGGCGTCACATCTAAGCGTTTTCATGATGTTTGTTCTTTGTTGAGCGTGAGGGTCTTTCATTGCTGATCAGATGGGTACAGAATGATGATTTAGCCATGGAAACAAGTTAGAGGTTCAGAAATGATGAAGCAGAGGTGTGCATTTCAGATGGGCCCCTGACAGTTGCAGAATGGAGACTGAGTAGACATAAGTGTTTCTTCAAAACACACCGATCGATACTAAATGTCCACTTAAAGGAGTTGACATACAAAGTCTGACATGCTGTTACTCACTATCATGTTGTTTCATATACAGTACATGTGATTTTCTTTCATTGATAACAGGCGGAACATTTTCTGAAGAATGTTGAAGGTGCTCTTTTCTAGCAGAAGGTCCATAAGGCTTAAACTCCTCCCACCTCTTAAAGGCACAGTTCACCTAAATTATCATAAATTTACAGATATAGTTCTAAGGTGATTTAAATGTAATACATGTATGGGTATTTAATAAAAGGGTTGACACAATATTTCACTTAATGGAAATTAAAATAAGTTTGTAAGAAAAGTGTGTGTGTGTGTATATATATATATATATATATATATATATATATATATAGTGTGCAATTTTTAAGAGATTTGCATTTAACTATGTTATTACATTTATTATTTTTTTAAAGATTAACCACAAATTAAATCTAAATGCGATAATCTAAATCTAAAAGTAAGCATGCACAAATATTTGGTATTGTTAGAAATAATAAACTGAATGAATGAATAATTATTTTTGAAGCTTGACTCCTTAAATACTGCTTTATTAATTCATTGTTTAAAATATATTATTTTATGTTGAAGAAAGTCATACAGTTAATACCAACATGATAATTAACTAATTCAATTTGTGTGTGAATTATTCCTTTTAATTCAGATTCCAACATGCTTTTTAAGAAATGGAGAAATCAAACTTATTGCTTAGACCCATTATTTCTCTTTATCTACAGACTGGCAGTGTGCTAACACTATAGTGTATGTTGAAGCTTCCTCCTTGAGTGGGCCATTAGAGGGACACACACACTTGTGTGTGTTTGTGTTGGGAGGTTTTTTAGTAAATGTATGTCAGCCCTGCAGCCACTGACTGCTCTGACAGACCTGTGTGTGTCCGTGCATCCATGCTACCACGAAAAACAACTGTCGACTACACAAAGATGATCCATTCAGCTTCTGCCCCAGCCACTTTGCCACACACACGGATCATAGTCTGTGCGTGCATGTGTTAAGACATAGCAGTTGCCTTCTCTGTCAAAAGACACAGTGTAATGGAGAAACCCAATACCACCCAGACACAATGACATACAGAATTAAAGAAAATCCTGATCTATGAAAGGATAGTTCACCCCAAAATAAAGAATTCTGTCATTTACTCTCATGTCGTTCCAAACCTGCATGTCTTTATTTCTTCCATAGAACACAAAACAATAAAATCAGAAGAGATTTGCACAGTGCAACAAAGACATGTTAGAAGTCTGAGTAACGGAAAAAATGACGAAGCAGTCACTATAAAAGTAGTCTATATGACTTGTGTCTTCAGAATAGCTATGTGTAAGGATCAGACCGAAAGTCGCTGAAGCTCTTAAATCTCAAATAAGTGACAGTGAAGGCCATTGATTCCATCTTAATGAGCCAAGCTTAAATATTTTGAGAGCGTTAACCGGATAAATTTGTGAAAGTCGTATTGCTTCAGAACAGGTGCGTAAATGATTCTTCTTTATTTTTCTCATTTTGTGGGGAACTATTCCTTTTAGTTGTATGAGCACTACAGTTCAAAAGTTTGGTGTCTATACTCTAAAACTTTTTTTTTTTCTTTTCTCGGTTTAATGCATCCCTGCTGAATATTAGCATTAATTTCTTTTTTAAAAACATCTTAATGACTGCAAACTTTTGAAACATTATGTATATGTTATTGTAACTTATTGATTAAACCTAATTACTCTGGTTCCAATTCATTCTCGTTGGAAAAAGCTGTGTTTGAAACTGGTGTAAAATTACTATTTAAACATACACTGATGCCGCATTCTGTATTAATGCACCATGCTGCTATTTTGCCATTTGGGACGTGAACAATATTAGTTGGCGGATGCTTAATTAGATGGTTTATGCTTAATTTATATTAATTTCACTGTAAATTAAACACCACAGTGCTGCTGGCACTTTTGTATTAAAGCAGTAAATAAACTGAGTGTGGATTATGGGGATTTTACCACAGGTTTAAATTCTTACTGCTTCATTTTGTCATAAGAATCTTGAGTGTTGTTGTTGTTGAACTGCCTGTTATGTCATGCAGGTGAAAATGCTCAGTATCTCCTGAAGTATGTCGACCGAGTGCGTGTTTACTCCAAAAGAGGCCAGAAACTCAGCACTACTTTTCATGTCAATAGCACGCAGTCATAATCACAGATTGAGCCAATGTTCTAAAGTGCTCTATGTGTGTATAAGAATCAGCTGTTGTTATGGCTGGTGTGTGTTGTGTGAGCTTAGTGCCACGGCTGAACTGAGAGGTGGAATGGGTCTCCTGCTGAGCCGACGGAGTCACGCTTGCCCTTGTGACGCTTTCAGACGCCTTAAGAGAAGGGGGAGATGAGATGCCATGGAGCGTCAAAGCTAGAGCCGCTTTGAAACCTTTCAGCTCGCTACAAAATTACGGCATGTGAGCACTTTGATCCGCAAACGGATGAGCAGCGGACTTGCAACGGGCCATCGCCCTGCATTACTCTGAGCACGCTTCTGTCTCTGACTCGCCCACTGAGCTGATCACCCGACAAATCGAAATCGGCTCAGTGCATGGCATGGAATCACACCGTTTCATAATACAATGCAGTTTAACCCCCAAATCCCATGTTCTTGCCACATTACAATAGTCACTTTATGCCATCTAATTCCTGCAATTAGTTCCTTCACCTTGGCCTCAAAATGCATTTGGATTGCAAATATGTTGCATGGACTGATATTAAGGTGGAGGGAGGCTCATTTTGGGCGCTGTCTGGCAGCTTTCTGCTCGGCGGACGGCTGGCGATACGTGGCGGCACTTCACGGCAGAGGAAAGCTGTCACCAGAGTGAGCAATGACTCACACTTTTGTTTGTCTGTTCTGTGGGGCGCTGAGCATGTCGAGCCGGGCAGCTGGCGTGGCACTGTACATACACAGACTCACACACATGTGGCAGAATCCCAGGGGTTTAATGGAGATCCTAGACGGAGAAGGTGTGTGTGAGTTATAGGCTAATCGATTTACATCTACCGCATAGGATTAAATGGCCAGAGGATAAAGAGGAGAGGGAGGATAGAAGGAGGGTTTGATGGAGGAGCAGCATTTAGTTACCAACATCAAGAGCAGGAAACACCATTCAATACAGAAGCCCTCAATGAGAAATACAGCGCTATATTGGTTATTGATATTTGGCATTTTTAATCGTGTAATTTAATAAAATAAAAAATAGATTTTATGCTATTAAAATATACATTTTAAGTATTTTAGCTTGTTTTCGGAATGTTTTTTTTTCTCATCAAGTCAAGGCTGCACTCATATGATCAGTTATTATGAAATATGATTAGAATTTAAAATAACCGTTCTTATAAAATTTTTACAATGTAGTTTATTTCTGTGATGGCAATTTTCAGTCCTCAGTGCCACGTGTTCATTCAGAAATTATTCTAATATAATGCTTTAGTGCATTTTTTGCAGGTTCTTTGATGAATAAATTTAGTTTAATGCATTCATGTTAAATGCAAGAATTAAGTTATTTAAAAAAAGAAAATCTTACTAACTTTTAGGGTGATGTGTATGTGTAGTGTGTGAATATTTGCCTTTATTGGGCATCTGAAAATGTATGTTTTTTTTTTTTATATGATCAGATGAATTTGTTACATTGCAGATGAAATGAGAAGTGACGTTTATTAATAATAATCATTGATCTTTTTTTTTTAATTACTTCCACTTGTCATTACCCCAGTGATCTCTAGCAAACATAATTGACATATCTGAGGTGAGTCTTCTGTAATATTTCAGATCTATTTCACTTTTTCACCATCTGGAGTTGGACCCAGTTTGGGCGCGTTCACTGCCCCTCGGAGTCCAGCAATCATCAGTAATTAGGCTCAGATTGTACGACCATGGCCAAGGTCAGACAGGGATAATGTTTCATGGATTTTACCAATTATAGCATTCGTTCCAAGGCTGGCACTTGAGCTCAACCTTGAGTCAAGCGGCGCAGTGGTTTTAACACGGGACATGTGTTCCCCGGTACACAGCTGCAGTCTCCATTCACACACATCTGTCACTGCTGACTTCAAATGGCCAAAGTCAAATGTTTCCTTTTCATCGGCTTAAGCTTGAGTAATTGCAGCCTCAGGAATGTGAGAGAATCTGGCCTGATACCGGTGCGTGTTTAAATACCATGTTTACAGACCCATAAAAACACAATTATTTATTTATTTGTCTTCAGTTGAGAGAATCCATAGAATTGTGCCAAAAGAGAGAGAGAGATTGTGCACTAACCACTAAATAATGGCTCCGGCAGCTAAATGCATTGATAAATAAAAGATTTGTATAGTAAAGTTTCTACAGAAAGTTTTGGCACCACTAATGGCATACAGATGAAACAATGTTTTTCTCATTTTATGCAGATGAGAGTTCAGCTCAGCCTAACTGGATTGAGCTTTATCTTTGCAATTCGAATCCAATTCCCTTTTATTTAAACATACTACTTATTCTCCGAACAGAACAGTGAATAATATATTGAATAAAAGCCTATATTTGATTAGCAGTGGATGACTAAGATGCATTTGAGAGTTAGTGTTGTGGAACTTCAATATGGACGCCCTCCAGATATTGACCCTGCCTCTCTTAAGAGTACGCACAGCTTTTAGTAGGCTATACTTACACTAGACTTGGTAGATCCGCTCTTCTCCTCTGGCAGTTTTGCAATACTTTTGATGGCTGCCACCGGTTCTTTTCCCACTCTAAATTATTGATGGATCATGGAATAAGTGCTCCTGCAATGTCCCCTTTTTAACTACAAAGATGCAGAAGACTAGCCGATGTGTAATCCATTTCTGTTTGAGCTAACCGATCAAACTATCGATTGTACAATGCCACTTTCAAAGATTCGGCGACAGATGTGCAGCTGGGAGATGTGACAAAATTCGGCAGCGTCTCGCTGTGGTTATTCTATTACCTCCAGCAACTTTCCCTGCCGTCAGATCTGAGAATGTTGTTTTTTTTTTTTTCCCCTCCATAAACTAAAAAGAATGAGGAAAAGACTGATGTAGCCTGTAAAAAGGAAGTGATGATGCAATAACTCGTTTACTGTAGAAAGAGGCTATTAACGGCCCACTAATCCTCTCTGACAGCCAAATATCATTTGTTGGGTTTATGTGGCTGTGTGATGCTGGAAAATATTTCATATTTGATGAAACACGAGTTTCAGCCTTAAATTCCTCTGGAGGGGAATGCTCAAGGAAAACTCTTGTGATTATATATAGATGCAGGGGGTTTTTATGGAGCAAAATTTGGCTCATAGAGCGACTATCTGAATGAATCGCTCTCCTCATTCACACTGTATCTCAAATGAGCATCAGTACAGATTTGTGACTATGCAGTTCTAAATATATTATTACTTTTTAATTATTATTATTATTATTAATTAATTACTAATTGTAGCATTCTCTTGAAATTTGTTTTTTAAAAGAAATAATCTAAAAAAAAAAAAAAAAGGACAAGCATGACTATTGTGACTAAACAAACTTATCCATGGTTATATACTGTACTTTTTGTGCAAAACTGAAAAATGCCTAAAGATGATTACTGTTCTGTGTTATTTTTAAACAATGTTAAACTCTTTTTTTAATTCTAGAAGGAAAAATGCAGATTCTGAGTGTTTACTTTTACATTTATGTGTTAATTTAATAAGCAACGCATTATTCTGTAATGTCACGTTTAGATAATTGTTTATTTAATACTCTAATTACTCTGAAAGGTAATCATATTTTGTGGACCCATATTTGTTCCAATAAAATGAAATTATACCCTGTTTGAAAGGCTATGAAGTCCCTATTGGTTAGGTTTAAATGAGGTAATTGCATACTTCTGTCCAAAGATGGCACTGTCTAGCAAAATTACTACTGGACTAGCACTTCACACTTGCAGCTGGTTGTAAAATAAGGGACAATAAAAAAAAAATTAAATGGATTTTACATATTGTGAGGAAGTCTTTTTATTCACTACAAAAAAAGCTAATGATTTGCATAGAAAGGTCATAGCTAATCACATAGCTATCTATGTTGTTTTTAAACATGCCTTCATGCTTTAGTAGGAACATCTATCTGTGTAATTAAGTATTTTTAACTTTTTTTGCAGTATAGTTACAAAAAGTGATTGCACACGAATGCAAATGTTTATCATGAACACATTTTTTAAATTTAAATAATTAATCTCATTAGTGAGGTTGCAGCTAGATAGATTAAAAAGATTGTAGCCTACTGCCAGATATTGTCTCGAGCACTGCATTTGCACAGTTGCATTGCTGTTTAAGTATTCAAAACCTAAATATGCAGATGAAATCTAAATTACTAACCACCTAAGTTGTGCACTTGTAAAATGACCATCGCTGATTGCATGAAACAGTTAAAACATGCGACATGCAAATAGAGCCGGCAGTAAGTGAGTGCTAGCACAGGGGGCTGGGTTTAAACGCGCTGCTACTGTAATGCTGCTGGGCTTCGATGCCTGTGCCAGACTCGCGTAAAACCTTCACAGAAGAGCAATGAGCGCGTGCATGACGGTCTAACGGAGAGCTGCTGATGAAAAGGCGTGATGTCAAGCCGCTGTCAGTGTCAGAGGACTGTGGGAATGTGCCGTGCACTTGGCATATGCGCTTGTGAATGACCATCCTCCGGCATCGACAGGCGAAGCGTTGAATTTTACTGCATAGATCAGTTACCTGAAGCCGCGCGGCGACCGTTCATTCATCGTCTTCTTGCATTCAAGAAATCTTCGAGGAATTGTGAGAATTTTATTTGAAGGTGCTACCCTTGAGGTTTCGGCGTTCGTTCGGATGTGGATCTATATGTCAAAACTGAGCTGAACGCAGAGACATCGTTAAACTGAACATTAGACACCATCCTCAGCTTTCTTCTGGATTGTAGGTGAGTGGACAAACGTGCTTCATGAATTCATCTCAGCCCAGAGATGCTTTACGTGCGAGATGTGGCCACGAATACTAATGTGTTCCGCGCGGTGTGTTAGAGCAATGCATTGAGAAATCGGACCATTCATGTTATCGTGATGAAATTGCAAACGAATCGCAAAGAAGTTGTGCTTTACGTGCAGTAAGATTATGATAATGGGATTTGAATAGCCTAGCTGGTTTTGCTTAATGTAGAAATGGGCTGTTTGATGCTGCTGCTTCTGCTTCTGCTTCTGCTGGCCAGTCCAAATATCGTATTCACTTTAGAAACAGGAAAACCTGATCCTCAATGTCACGTTTCAACTTTTTTATGTAATAGGCAAGCCGTAAGCGGTAATGAGTTTGCATATTAGTTTGATTAGTTTCAAGCATTCCTTGTCTTTTTTCCCCTCATACAAGATAAGAGATCGGAATGAGATTAAAATATTTGCAAATTATTCTGGTGCAAGCAAGAAAACATGCAAATAAGATTGTGAGTCATTAATCTTTTTCCTTTAATACGCGCATTTATAATCCATTAACCTTATTTCATCAAACTAATTTACGCTAATTTAAAGTTAATGCCTCACGCTCTTCACTTTGCGCTCTCCTTGCGATCTTATCTGCTTGAATTCTCGTCTACTGAATCTTTCTCGCTGTCCGTTTACGTGGACGACTAACCCCGTCATATATTCAGTTTTGTGGGACTGTCAGCAGTCAAGTAAATTGATACATGTTCAGAATGTGAAACTGGTTGTTGCCGAGTGGTCATAATTCAGTTCTTCTTCTTCTACCTCAAACTCGGCTCCGTTCATCTGGATTAGGACAGCAGATGCACTCACAAATCTTCATTTCCCCTCACACACGGCTCTGACATCGGCTCTAAAGAAAATAAATGTTTCTTTAAGTAGAAAATCGGCAAGCATTTGCATGAGAATCACTGGCATCTGCTGTGAAGGACAGGGACGATATTAATCGGTCTGACTAACACAATCAAACGGCGCTTTCAGTGAGGAGATGAGGTAAATTCATCTCGAGCGTGACCTCTTCACATCATCGTTTTTATCTCCGTTTTGAAGCGAGACAGCGTTTTGACCTGAGACGACGTGCCGGCAGGGTGAAAAGGATTCTGTTAACTTAAAGAGCGCGTTGCTAGTGGAGAACAACGAAGTTTAGAGGGAATTTAGATCCACGTTTCATTTGAGATGGAAAAATTAAGCAGATAACCTCCGAAGGACGTCTTAAATTTAGTATTTTCTGTTTCGACTGCGTTTGCAAGTAACCTTTTAGTAACCCCAAAAGTAAGGTTACAAGTTCGTCAGTGCGTTAAATAGACGCTCACAGAAATTGCGTTAGGATGTAACCATAGCAACAGTAGGCTGCTCTAGCGCGTTCTTTTAAGATCAATATCGGATGGTACGTCGACAACACATAAGAACGGTCATTATCAACACTTTATAGATTCATACGAATACAATTAAGTGTTTTGTTTAAAAGATCTTCCATTGAGCTGACTGTTGGATAAACATTACTGACAGAAAATCTTTATAAAGCTAAATTTGTAAAAGATGTTGGCATATATCCATCTAATTTTTTTTTGTCTGTTTACCCTGAAAAGTTGTCATGAGACACCTGCAAATAGAACAAGGATGCATATTCATTTTCTATGGCTATGCATTTATTTTGTATTAGTAAAACTTTTCTGTGTTTTATGTTTGATGTAGGCCTAAGTAAATCACTTACTGAGCTGTTCTTTTATGACCCTTTTAGTAGAACTGCATATTTGGCTGCCTGATTGTCCAATTCAGCTGTAACCCCATAAAGTCATTATATCTCACTTCATATTTCACATTTAAGTGGCTTTCCTCAAGCCTTGGGCTCCCATGGTGACGTCATGCACAATTTATGTTACTTTTGCATTTAACCCCCCCCCCCCCCAATACTATTACATTTTGTAGTTGCTTTCTGCTCACTGTGTGGCTTTGTAGTTTGTTCTCTTTGATGAGCGGAAGAGAGACAGGGACAGCTGTAGAGCATCTCTAGATCACAGGCTCTTTAATCAATAAGGTTAACTACACAAAGCCAAGAGGACAAGTATCCACTGGGTGCACACCCATCAACTTTACCTGCTACCTCATTTCCCTTACCTCGCCCGCTCCATGTGGTTTGACCGGAGTCATAAAGTGAATAAAAGGACATCTTTTCTCTTCCTCACAGCATGAGCTTCCTAAGTTGGATCTGCATGCTCATCCTGTTGAAAAACCTCTAGCATTCGTACATGGAGTCGCATGCTATTGATTTGATTATGTCAGTCAGGTGCATTAAGCGTTTCCTGAAGGGTAATTGGAGGGTATTATGTGCTTAAAGGGGGTTTGTTCCTCTCTCTATAGCCGCTGGCTCTCAGATAGATGTATATGTTTGAGGGAAAGCTGAGGGTCGAATCTGAATGGGGTGGCCACAAGAGACCCATGCTGAGTGCTTATCCTCCTTGCCCCAGTTAAATGCTATGCTCGAGTGTGTTGGTTTAGGGGCCAATTTGGATACAGGCTTGTATCTTCTTGGCTCGGATTTTGAGGTCAGCGAGATTACCTTATCAGCCCATTCAGAGGAGACTCTGCAGCTGTGAAAACGGCAATGTAAAGATCCTAAAGTATGTGCTATCTCATCACTCATCTCTCCCATTGTCCACCAGGCCTCTAGTGTTTGCAGAAGAGCTCCTCCTCTGTCTCTGGCTTTGACTGAATGTTGGGATGAATGCTTGATGGATAGTGGCTGGCAAACAACCCCCCCCCGGCAACCTTCAAGTAAGACCATGTAGCTCAGTAGCACCACCTATTGATAAATACATTGCAGCCAACAAAGCACAATGTCCGAACCTCCCCAACGTTCCAGAGGTTGAACCACAGGCAGTGGGGCATTTGAGGTTGGTGGGTCATACTTAAGCCTGTGCTCGTTTTAGTTGCATGCTGTGTCACCAGCGTGCACTACACCTCCAGAGAACCCCCTCTTTTCTTCTCTCATGGTGGCATACGGGCTTGCCCCGTTTAGCTTAAGAGAATTTGACAAGTCGCGATGCATGCATGCGGAATCCTTGACCTATTTCTTAATGAGTGAACAGTACAAATGCATTCAGAGGGCTGTGTTTGCAATGCAAGCCATTCCACCGTCCCCCACCGCTCATGCACACAGACAGACTCTCGCACGCTTATGCCCTGCAGGATGGGCTCTTGTCGAGAAAGTTCATCTGCTTCCTCTATGCTAGTCTCATGTATTGGTGTGTATATCCAACGTTTGTTTGCCTTCGTGCACTGATCTTGCATTCTCTTTTGTAGCGTTGCCGCTCGGCTGTTTATCTAGGGCTCTCCACTGTCCAACTGTCACAACAAAAGATCGCTATCACTCTTGACCCATCTTGCTTGCTTATAGCACATTTTAGGTGTACATGTGTCTACAAAGTGGACCCAGATGTAGTGCTAATTACAATTGTTCTGTGACATTGACATTTAGAAGCAGGATGCAGATACAGGATACAGAGAAAATGGTGTTTTTTCTACTAAATAGATAGTGCCCAGTTTCTCTGTCTATCTCTGTACATCTTTTATCAGGATGTAAACAACTTGGTGAGATAATTTGTCTTCAGCATTGGTGGATTATGCATGGGGTTGATACGGTGACCTGACGTTCGGATACACTGTAATTAGGCCTGTGTTTTCTGCTGCAGCTAATTATCCTTGAACAGTTGGTGGACAGGCTCTCGCTTGGAAGGTGCCAGTGTCCAGATTGGTCACAGCGAATTGTGTGTGTTGACGCATTTACGGCTCCAGAGTGTGGGCAAGAGAATCGGACGAGTCAATCAAGCACAGGTGCCGGAGATTCTGAGAACGCTGCCAGTTTTATGCAACATTTTATTAAGAATGGAAACACATGTTCTCCTAAAGATCTGTTGCCTATGGCACTCACTCTAAGCAAAAAGGGGCGTGTTTACTTCAAAATGATTCATCTTTGAGCCATTCCAAACCTGTATCACTCTGTTTCTGTGGGGACTAAAACAATGGGGACTCTTAACTTTAATTTAATGGCCAGTACAAGCACTGGGATATTACTCAGAAATAAGAGCTTTTGTTTTCCACAGAACTGGAACAACATGAGGGTGAATAAATGATGATAGAATTTTCATTTTTGAGTGAACTATTCTTAAGGCACCCGTTGTTTGGGGTTTTTTTGCACTTTGATCATCTGAAATACTGGTATTGCTACTAGTAGCTTGTTTTTGCTTTCGACCATCTGAGGTAGTGCTTTCGTATGAGCAATTCAAAACACAGAGACAGAAATCAATTGCCTCCCATTGCCTCTCCAATACAAGCTCAGACCCTCAGCTGCCTTTTAATGAGTGGGGCGATAATGCATGCTGTTCGGCGAGAGAACATTTTGAGGGTAACGGGGTGAGGGTAGTTTTATGGCAAGTTGTTGTTATTATGTGAGATGCTTCGGTTTGGGACTTTTGGATTTTTGGATGTTTGGGCCATGTCTATGCTAAGTTTTATCTGGTCTTCATGATAGAGTTTTGCCTCTTGAGACTTTGGCCAGAAAGAAACTACTTGAAGAAGGCAGAGAAAAGACTTTGTGTGTGTGTGTGTGTGTGTGTGTGTGTGTGTGTGGAGTAGGAGAGAGAGCGATCGAGAGAGCAAGACACATGTTGCCATGTGCCTGGTTATAAGAGGCAAGAGTTCTCCAGTTAAACCCAGCACTCCCCTTCTCCTTCTCTCCCCCTGTAGCCAACGCCAGCTTGCGTAAAACAAAAGCTTTTGTTTAGATCTTCAATCCAGCAGATGGGAAGAAGGACAGTAAATGAAAATGGCAAAGGGAATGGAGCAAGTGGACCATGATGGGGAGCATACAAATTCAGAGGCCGGTCCTTTGGGAAGAGCAACGGTCCCTGAAAAATGCTGCGGCAAGTTCCTGCACTGTGCGGCCCTCTGTTACTTTTTCATCCCAAGCCATTGACTGAAAGCGTTAGTCAGAGCCTCCAGGCTCTCTTGGGCCCGGGCTGCTTTTATTAAGATGTTAATGGAATTGCCTTCATGACACTCTTCTATAGGACAGCCATTCTTCAATGCCTCAATCTGTCTTCTGCGTGGAAGACATTAGCAACTTACGCGCAACAGGTTCCTTGCGCATTCGAGGTTCGCTCTTTGTGGTACTACTCTAAGACTCTATAATTCTTCCGTGTATATAATCCATCCCGCCACATGCAAGCCATATTTCACAGCATGCGAAGACCGCCCATTTCAGAGATAACAGTAATAATCTAGTGCTTCTGCTTGTTTGTCAGTGAATCGTAGGCTGAATTGAATGGTAACATCAAATCAGTATGTTAAACCTTGAAATTGCTAATGCTGATTTTCTACATGGCGTCTAAAAGGAGACACGGTATGCTTACGCAAGCCTTTTGTGCCTTCCGCAAACCGCTAATGATTTCCCTCCCTTAACCACAACCCCTCATGTTGTGTTTGCTAAACCCGTACTTGAGATTCCACCACAGACATGCTAGACAAAAAGAATGATGTCCCAAACAAGTTGTTTTTTTTTATAATCCGTAATTTGTGTGTTAGAGAACTTCATCCTATCAGTGTTGGAGTAATTGCTTACTTGTCTTGTTTATTGGAACGGTCAGTTGCCGTGTAATTAACATGCAGTGAATCCATTTGATTGACAATTGTCTGTTAACTGACAATGTAATAATAATAAAATCTTTAAAGGGCAGTGTAGCAAAAAAAAAAAATGTTTTTTCTCCCTTAGTCCTTGGTTTTGTCATTTACTCTTTGTCAAGTTGTCGTTTTCAGGTTGACATTCTTTCTAATTCTCTTTTTTTTCTGCTTGATTAAAGAGCGGTGCACATTAAAATCACATCTTTTCCAGGCTCTCAGTGATGCACTGGTGGGAATAATTCCTTTGTTGTGGGAATATAATTGCTTTTAACCTTCTTTTACCTGTCAGGGATTTTTGGCTGTGGGCTTATGCACATACTCTGACGTGTACCCACCTGCATCCACGCTGTCTGCTTTGTTACAATTCTCAAGTCAGCCATGGCCTTATCAGGAGAGATAGCTCCTCTTTCCTGTCAGGAGGCAGACGCCTTAACACATCCTCTCCGCCTCAGCTGGGAAAAGAGCTCCGATAAGCCTCCCAAATTCATTCCTGAGCCTGATAGCAAACAGGGCTCCTCGGAAAGAGAGAGAGAGACAGAGGCAGGAGAGAAGGGAACTCAAGAAGATAAACACTTTCCACAGCACAGAGCAAAACAAACTGAAAGTGATGATGAAAGTTGATGAAACTTCCAAAGTTAAAAATATGACACATGCCATCTTTGTGTACCCATGATCATAACTGGTTTGTGCAAGCACATTCACAGAAGCCCCGGCTGGTGCCAGGAGTATTGGACACGCTCCTTTGAAAACAAGAAGTATCCATACTTAGAACGAGAACAGAGGGTCATACCGAAGGAGCGACTCGGAGTGGGAAAAGTATTCTGGACTGAGAACCTCTCCCTTATGCTCAGCATTCTGTTTGAAATCTTTTGCTTGGGTAGCACTAGCAGCCACATTGAATTCAAAGGTTCTTGCTAGTTACTTCAAATGTCTACTTCACATAAAGAAACATTGATAAGGCCCACACAGAACGCACTGTGGATTTCCACAGAATTGGAATTTTGAATTAGAAAACACCCATTACTGGCAGTGTTCCATTAGTTCCTCAGTGCTTCGGTGTTCCTTTTCATCTTTATTTTGGATATTTGATGGATTCTTACGGGTTACCTTTATATAGCAGTTAGCTATCTTGTTGTTTGATAGCTTGTACTTCAAAGGCGATAGTCACAATGAAACTGGAAAATATTGAGTCATTTCAAAACATCAAGGTCACTGGGTGCACTAGCAATTGATTAGACCACAAATCTGACCTTTGGGGGAAGCGTGATTGTTTGAGCATGTGCAAATCTGTTCGGAATCATGATAACAATGAATGATCACTGTTTTCCTTTCTCATTTTGTCAGCTCTCCTATTAAATTAATCAATTGTTTGTCTGTTGCGCTTTTTGTAGCAATGAGTCTTTTTGGCTTGCTAACGTACATGTCATAGTGATTCCTGCCGTGTCAAACCTTAACAACGTTTCAGATTTCCATGTTTGAGGCAGCACAATTATAAACGTAAGCCCTTGTCTTTTGAATTACACTACAGGAAATATATAATCAAATGTTGACATCATGTATAATTCACAGATCAACAGCAATGTAGGTCAACCACGCTTCTTTTCTTGAGCATTTAAGGGGAGCGACTGTCGAATTAGGGTATCTAAGACAATTATCCCAAGTGTGACAGTACAGAGAGTCTCAACGGAGGACGGCAGATCCCTGTGTTGTCCGCAGAGATGTTGATTAAATATGACTGCACTGAAGCTACTGCCTGCCGATGGGGGTTGGGAGGGATGGGGCGAGAGAGAGAGAGAGAGAGAGAGAGAGAGGGAGGGATAACTGAAGGGGGGTTTGGGCAGGTTCTCTGCTGTGAATGAATAGCGGCTCAAGTCTGCATCTGTAGCAGTTTAGGATTATGGGTTAATGCTGTTTAATGCCTGCCACACAAGAAGTGAAAGCGTGGAATCTGTGACACTCTGTCACTGTGATGTAATGGTGTCAGCTGGGTGTTTACTTCGTGCTTCGTGCTCTTGCACTGATCTGAGTCCAGCTGTTACGAACAGTTCATATCAGGACTTGTGTAAGCTCACCAGATCACAGGTTATCGAGCTGTTGACCATTTCCTGAGGCCTTCCTCAACTTTGAAGTCTGCATGAACCAAAATGCTATTTTGACACTATTTACAATACACTTTCCTGATCTAATTGTTCACTAATTGGTGCAAGTTATTCCAATTTGCTCTGCATCTTTTTAATAATAAATAATAATAATACATTTTATTTAAAGACACCTTTCATGACACTCAAGGAAACCTTACAAATCAGAAATAAAACAACTACATTAGTTAAAAAAGCAAAAAACAAACAACATAAAATCACATAAAAGCCTGCCTAACATGTTTTTAGACAAGATTTAAAAACTGTGAGACTTGAACTGTTGCGAACCTCAACAGGAAGTCTGTTCCGTTAAAAAGGTGCCGCATAACCAAAAGCTTGTGACCCCGTGGAAGCTGTCCGTGTTTGTGGAAGTACAAAAGTAACTGCCGAAACAGACCTTAAGTTACGTGACAGAATATGTATATGGAGAAGATCCAGAAGATATGGAAGTGCCAAGTTGTTGAGTGCTTTATAGGTTAAAAGTAATATTTTAAAATGTACAGACTTTAACAGGGAGCCAGTGCAAATTTTGTAAGACAGGAGTGATATGTTGAGAAATGGAAGTTTTGTATATAACCTGAGCAGCGGCATTTTGTACCAACTGTAATTTATGGAGTGCTTTTGAAGGAAGCCTGTAAAATAAGGCATTGCAGTAATCAATTCTTGATGTTACGAGAGCATGAACGAGAGTAGCCGTACTCTTCGTTGAAAGGACGGGACGTAAATGATTGATATTCCTAATATGAAAGAATGCAGAACGGGTAACGGTATTAATATGAGCGTCAAAAAACATTTGATCAAAAAAGACTCCCAAACTTTAAACCTGGATGGACAATGGAATATTAAAATTATCAATCAAAACAGAAGAAATATTTGACATACCTAATGTAGCAATCAAAAAGAGCAGAAGGGAGAAATTTTAAAGAAGGTTTAGAGGAGAGATAAAGTTGGGTGTCATCTGCATGACAATGAAATTGAATGCCATGTTTCCTAAAGAAAGAAGATAAATAAGAAACAAAAGAGGTCCCAAAACAGAGCCCTGTGGAACACCAGTGACAGTGGAGTAGTGGTTGATTTAAACTGTTTGAGTTGTACAGATTGTGTGCGGTCTGTAAAATAGGAACGAAACCAAGAAAGGGCTGTACCAGTAATTCCAATAGATTCCAATCAGTTTAATAGTATGGCGTGTGAGACCGTGTCAAATGCTGCGATAAGATCAAGAAGTGTCAGAATCGATAAAAGTCCAGAATCTGCAGCTACATGTAGTAATAAATCATTTGATATCTTTACAAGTGCAGTCTCAACACTATGATGAGAACGAAACACAAATTGGAACCGTTCAAATAAACTATTACTGGAAAGATGACCACGAAGCTGGGACGCAACAATCTTTTCAAGAATTTTAGACAAAAACTGCAAATTGAAAACATGACGATAATTTTCAGAATTACTTGAGTCAAGCCTGGTTTCTTAAGAAAAGGTGTTATCACTGCAGTTTTAAAACCAGTAGGAGCAATACCAGAAAGAAGTGAAGCATGCATGATGTCTGTAATTACAGAAGAGAGGAAAGGTAAACCAACTTTAACCAAGTGATCGGCAATGGATTTAGATTTTTACAATATAACATAATTCTTCTACAGTAGGTAGTTTAAAGATCGAAAAGGTACCATTTGCTGATGAATTAATTCAGTTTTCTTGTTATAAAAGAGCATAAATTCGTCACACAATTCAATAGAGTAAGTATGCAAATTTGAAAACTCAGTTGGCGTTAAAATAGTATTAATCGAAGAGAAAGTGTGTTTGTGTTTTTGGACTTTTTTCTCTATAAGTAATGGTAATTCCTAGCTTGCGCTTCAAATACACATATTTTTATATAATTATAATAGCATCATCCAGTGATAAACCATTCACAGTATACTGTACAAGATAATATAATAAACAAGTTTTTACTGTCTGTCTTTGTCAGATAAACCATTCCCGATGAATAAAAACAAATCCTGTACTTTTTTTTTGTGGTTATTAAGATGTTTCTATGACATCAAACCATTGCTCTGTGTGGTTGCTAAGGGGTTGCTGAGGTGTTTGATTAGGGTTTTGCTCAAAATACAGCACTCAAAATTGGCACACTTCAATTTATTACTGTTCTACTTCTATGCATTCAAATTTGTATCATGCTGTTTTGCTGATGTTAATTCAAATTCATTTCTCATTTAGAATTCATATTTTCACCAGGGCACGCAACCCTGTTGGTCATCTAGTGAGGAATCATTTTTCATGAATGTTTCAGATAAAACAGCCTGATGAACTCTGAAAACATACAAACTTTTCAGAAACATTCTCATTACCACAAGCGTTTTAGAGGCGTTTAAGTTGAATTGTTTAGTGAGTTTTTGGCAGTAACCCGAGGCGTCTTAACTGCTTGCGAACACATTCGAGATGAAGTTTCTAACCTTCAGCTGAGTTGAAGACGGCGCTCATTGCCACTGGCAAAGGTTCAGAGGTGAACTGAGCTCAACCACCCACCTCATATGCTCATTGCATTGGTCCCACATCAACTGTTTTGGAAATACTCCAGTTATGTAACGGACTCGAAAAAGGCAGAGCTGCTGTTCCTGGAGGCGATAAATATTTAATTATCTCTGCCTGTCATTATTATGCATCAGAACGAATCTGTCAATTAAAGGCTTTGTTGAAGAATTTTGTCGAAAGCAAGCATGCCACAAAACAGTACGGTTTGAGAGAGCCTGAATTAAAAATTAATGCGCTTTATATTGTTTGTTTGTTTACTAATTTAGTTTCTGCCTGACAATTAACAGCTTGTAGCAGACAGTTTTCCACCCCTCCTAAACACTGTCCCTCCTTCGTTCCTCTGTTCCTCCTTTTGTTTGCTCAGTGGGGTGGAGGAAAGAAGTGTTTGTGGCTGTAAGCAACCATATGTGAGCATGTGTACGTGTTGTCGGGTGGAGTTGAGTGTGGATGTTGGTGCTGCGGTGTCGATACATCCATGCCCTCTTCTGTCAAGCTTTATCTGGCTTGTTGCATTGTTGCAACGATCTTTGCAGAACTTTGGCAGATGCCCAGCATGTCTGCATTAATGACCAGAGACACACGCACATGTCCTTCTAAGAATGAAACCCAGGTCTGTGGTTGTCTTTCTATCGATGTTGGATCAGTAAAATGAAGCCCAAGGTGTCTAAGTGTGCGGCCGTGACTGGGTTCTTGTGAATTCGTACTTCTGTCTGTCTAGCCATCTGGCCTTAGGCTTTCCACATCGAGTCAATACGCTTCAAATCATGCGGCTACTCTGCTTTGCTCTCTCCCATAACAAAAGATCTTCACCTAGATAGGATCCTTGAAGAAACACCTCGGGATATGGCATAACTCCGTCCGAAGACATCATCAGTATACCGTGACCGGCTATCGGCCTCAATCTCCTTGATGTTTTAATGGCGGCTAAAGCAAATCTAGTGGTGACTACAGATCATGTTTGTGTCCCTCATTGCTGTTGCATTCTGTGATAAGTGGATGAATTAAATAAATGTAGTAAGATTGGCAGTGATGTACGCCATCTGACATACTGCGGGTCACAGTCTATCAATCCCCCTCACATCCTCAACATTCAAATCCTTCTCTGATACTTTCTTGTCCTCCTACGTGTAACAGTGACATTTGTCATCAGCTAAAAGTTTTTGTGCACTTTCTTGCGTAATTTCTTAGTGCAGAGTGGGAGATCTTCCTATGAGTCAGTGCTTTATTGTGAGGTCTTTGTGTCTCATTTTGAATGTAGGATGTAATTTACTGTGAGGCAGCAATGTGGATTAAATACTATTAAGTACTAAGTACTTAATTTGTATGTATTATTTTTTTTTTTTTTAGTTTTGCCATGAATTCATTTTAAAATATAAGCCATTCTATGAGTCATCTTTACTATTGTGTCATTTAGCAAGTCATCTAATCCCATTGTCCCTGTAAGAAATTCTTGGTGTGGTTTATAATGACGAAAGTTGTGCAAATTCCCCAGCATTTTTCAGAAGGTAATAAATGATATATACAGTAGCTGGACTCTGGTGACTTTCTATGTTTTGTAAAAGGCAGTGGTGACTGACAGTATCCATTGGCGGTACAAAATACGACTTGAATTGGGAAACGAGAGAAGGAATGTGAATAAGACCTCTATGATTGTTCCTGGCGAAAGGGAGTCTGACAGGAAGAGGAAGGGAGCAAAAAGGAAATGGGCATTATATTAGTCGTGTTCAGGGGAAGTTTGACGGACGGGGCACGGCATTGGCGTGACCGTTCTCACAGGACGGAAGAAGTGGCTTACTGTTTCACATGCCGGTCACTGAGGATGACTGGCACACTGCCATGCTAAGGTCAGGCAAAATAAGTCACCTTCTCTGGAGAGATGCCTAAGCTAGATATTCAAGTATATTCTTGCGCTAAAAATCGTTTCTGATTCTCTACCCGAATTATTTCTGTCAACACCTGGTATAAAAAGCAAGGATCAGCAATTTTGCTTCCTTCCCACCCTCCCTGATTAATGTAGCTTGATGTTAACAGTCACGTCCTTGGTTTTTGAATGCATTGCTCATGCTCTAACATTGACCTGTTTTGTTTTGCCTGATGTACTTTCAAACATCATGCACCTTTAACCTCCACCCTCTACTTCACATTAAAAGCTAGACTCTATGGGTGCAGTTCCTGCTATGTTTTTGCGTTTGCTAATGACCCACAAATCAGTAAGCCTCTTGTCTCCATGAAGTAACTTGCTGAGTCCTGGTTGGATGTATTAGCTGTCCGCTGACGCACATAGCCTGCAACAGTAAAGGTTTCAAGGAAGAAGTCCATTCAGAATGTCTGTTGAGAATTCCATTTGGAATTGAGTTGAGAATGCCAATTTGAATTTTATTTGTATTATCAAAAATGATATAGGTTTCATTTAAATTAGTGAAATACAAATAAATTGCTTTAGCTGTTATCTTTTAACAAGAAAAGTTTATCAAGATAACCTTTGAATATTGTCTTGACAAAGTCAGGTAGTTACAGATAGATGGAAGGATCGATAGATCAGTAGATAGATAGAGAGATTAAGAAAAAGATGAATGCATGAATATGTGGAAGGGTATAGAGATATGGATGGATGGATAAATGGATGAAGAGAGAGAGGGGTATGATGGATGGAAAGATGGATGGACAGAGAAAGAAATGGATGGATGGATAGAGAGAGAGAAAGATGAATGCATGAATATGTGGAGGGGTAGAGCGATTTGGATGGATGGATAGATGGATGAAGAGAGAGAGGGGTATGATAGATGAATGGATGGATGGACAGAGAAAGAGATGGATGGATGGATAGAGAGAGAGTGAGAAAAAAGATGAATGCATGAATGTGTGAAAGGGTAGAGAGATATGGATGGATATTTGGATGGATGGGTAGATGGATAGACAGAAAAATGGATGAATTGATAGAGAGGGAGTGAGAAAGACAGGTGAATGGGTAAAGAGATATGAATATATAGCCTAGATGGATTGAGAGAGAGAGAGAGATAGATGAAGGAACTGATGGACAACTTTTATGGACCAGTGTGAAAGAGCATTTAATTTCCCAGAATGCATTGCCATTCAGTAAATTTTTTTTCCTGTCATTCCGGTTCATCTTCAACTTCAGCTATGTAAATCAGTCTGCAGTATCTCTGTTTGAACTTGGTGTGATTGGCAGGGATGGCACATCATAAATCATTACACATTTCCAAAAGTTTCTGGTCCCATTTAGTGTCAGATCCTTCTCTATTTCCATCTCTTTCTGAATTTTTTCTCTCTCTCTATTTCTCTGTTATTTCCTCAAATAGCTTTGGGTTCAGCCGCTCCCTCTTGCCCAGCTGAAACAGATGCTAATTTGAATCATCATTCACACACAGATTAGTCTTTGATCAAACTTAATGCCCAAGGAGCGTCTGTTGCATTTGAGAGGAGAAAAAAAACACCCTTTCATCTGTTCCGAATCGACTCTGCGAGGGAAAGAGTCAGAGGCGCAGATGAGCGAAAGAAGCGTTTTAGATGGCTGTAGCCATTCAGGTTTGAGACCATGACCAATGCGGATTGTCCAGAAACAGTGCCTGAACCGCTTACAAGCAGCATGACCCTGAGGCTCACACCTCAATGCTAGTCCCAAAGGATCTGTGTGTGTTGCATATGGTCTACTTAGTCAGTAGTATAATTCTATTACTATTCTGTTCACATGTGGGGCTGGGTCTAGTAAGTCCCTGCTCGGAATTTCAATACCTGCTCTTCTGATGTATGCCTGTGTATGAGCATGTGATGCTGCCAGTATATATGTTTCATTAACATGTGTTCATTCATGTAGGGCTATGGTGGGGTTATTCCTTGAACAAAATGATAAAATAAGATAAAAGATAAAAAATTTTTTCTCTTGTTAGCTTTAGTTTAGTTGGACGTTTTTCATACTGTTCTAGTTTGTTTATTTAAATAATCATTTTAGGTTTTATAAACTGCCTAAAATACTTAAATAATCTATTGTTTATGTATTTGTTTGTTTATAAATATATTTATTGAATATTTTTATAAATTAATTACTTGTTTTGATTTTATTTACACGTTATGATTACTAGTTTTAGTTTATTTATTTTTTTTATTAAATTTGTATATTTAACCCTTTTAGTTGTATAAATTAACTTTTAAATAAAATCTGTTTATTGTTTATCTTACATATATGCTTGTTTTTGTATAGATTTATTTATTCAATTGTTTGTGTATACTTTGAGTGGTCTTTTAATTTATTTATACATCTAACCATTTAGCTAGTTTATTAAACCTTTATTTTGCTATTTTAGAATGGCAAAAGTTTGTGTATCACGTAGCTAGTATCAAGTTTTAATGGATCTGATTGAACGCTTTAAAAAAATTAAAGTTATAGAATATAGTTTTTAATAAGTGTATAATAACTTTATTATTCAGTTTATTATTTAAATTATTTTCATTAAAATATTTTAGTTTTAGTTCAGTTGCAGTTTTTGTAGTTATGTTTAATTTTATTATTATACTGCACAGTTTATGTATTTCTTCACAATAGTATAACCAGGTGGTACTATGTGGTTATAAAAGCGCCCGTTAAATGACTAAATGTAAAAGTACAATACAATAGGATTCATGTAGTTCTCTTTTAGTCAGTCACTATGACGTTACGTCTTTGACTGATGTCATGGGGGTCCCGCCTGGGGGACCAGTCGACTCTGATCTTTGGAGAAAAAGCCAATGAGAATTGGCCAGGGGTTTTTGTATGCCTAGCCACTCTCCCGTACATACGGGTATATAAGATGACGGCGTGCCAACCACCATTAGCTTTCTGCTTCAGAGCTGATCTCTCGCGAAGTTGGAGAAGAAAAATAGAAAAGTATTCTGCACTGGGTGCACAGTTGTGTGCGTGGTCCTCCCCTCTGCAGTCATGATCGCTGTCTCACTTGTCTGGGCCTCAGTCATGCTCAGACAGCTTTTGTGGATGGTTCATGCCGTCATTGCGAGCGCATGTCCATGGCTTTGCTCAGGTCATGGCTTTCTTTCATTAGAAGGCTAGCTTCGTCCGCTACCCCTTCCAGTTCAGCGGGCCATAAAGGCTCCTCGGCTGCATTGGCTAGTGACTTGGCAGACCTCAGGTTGACAATCAGGAATAATCCCCCGGCCAAGTCCCCACAGACTCCTCGCCTCCTCTTAGCAGGCCTCTATAGCAGGCATCTGCAGAGCTACGGGTTGGGCGACACCCAGTTCCTTCGCTAGATTCTACAATCTTCGCGTGGATCCTGTGTCTTCCCGTGTTTTGGGTAACATCAGGTAATTCCGGTAGGCCGGGAAGGTGTGGGCTTGCAGCGCCATTAAATTGGATCCAAGTGCTTTCTTCCAGTGTTTCCAAATGGTTACATCTGGTTCCTCCATTGCCTCCCAGTTCTTGCTAGCGGAGTAGCTTGAACTGTGTCTGATAGAGGGCTTCCTTCACCCTCTTTGGATCTGGCGTCTTATCCCACAATTTTTTCCCATCGTGTTCCCCTCACTTTAGTAAGACCACTTCCACACAGGACCCTATGTGCTCTGACTCCAACTCCTGCTTCTTGTAAGAAAATCCAGGCATCCCTGCAGGGCCCATTTACCGGCCTCCAGGGCATTGGGATGGTTATGTTTGATCTTCGATTTGGCCTGGGACACTGTCCAGTCTCAGCCTGTCAGCATTTGGGCCTCCTACGTGAAACAGTCCGGGTTGTGGCTTTTTCCATAGGGTCCCCATGACGTCAGTCAGTAATAAAACGTCATATTACCTGACTGAATTGAATGTCTCGGTTATGTATGTAACCCTTGTTCCCTTGTTCCGTCCCTTTTGCCACAAGGTCAGACTGCGCTGGAGAGTCGGTTGTGATCGGCTCCTCAGCAGAAACCTAATGGTGGTTTGCATGCCACCATCTTATATACCCATATGTACAGGGGAGTGGCTAGGCATGCAAAAACCACTGGCCATGACGTCAGTCAATGACGTAACGTCTCCATTCCCTCCTTCAGGAAACGAGGGTTACATACATAACCGAGACGTTCTTGAAACAGTAAAGCGTTGGGCTAGCAGCATCAAGGTCATGGGCTTCATTCTCAGGGAATGCATGGACAGATATTTTAAAATTCTCCCAACCCCCAACCACAAGTCATCCACCACTCTGTCCAAGATGCTCACACAGAAGGAAGCACAAGAAGAGAGGAATTGCTAATAAAAGATGAGAGAGACTGGATGAGATGGAAGCTAGCAACTCCTTTTTGGCACTTAGTGTGATGGGCAATGCCTTTGAAACCAAGGGCATGAAATCAAAGTCCCATGGCTTTAGCCTTTTAGCATCTGTCCCTGCTCTTTTCTCGGCATCGTACTGGCTTCCTGTCCTCCATTGTTCAGCACCGTGCCTATTCATGTTTCATCTGGTGAATTTGTTATAAAGCCTGATCTCTCACACCTGGCCTGGTGTGCTAGATTCATGCCTCGGTGGAAAAAGTGCTTTGGTGTTAGTATCGGGACACAAAATTCTTCATCCGTTGTTGTAGGTCACTGTGACATTCACTACTCTCTGCAGCTCGATTTTCAGTTTCACATTTGTGAAGAATGGAGTATCAGCATGGTTCTCCGCTGCCCTCTAAAGCATTCCTAAGAACGGCTGAGAGAATCGACTAGTATTTCTCTTAAAATATAAAATTAGCCTTTTTTGGGATTTAGTGGCCTATGAAAGTTTTTAAATGTTCATTTGTCTTGAAACTGTGACATTGAATTTGTTTTGCCAGTAGTCTGTGCAAAAGGATGTGACCTCGTCAATGATCAAGGGTCGCATGATGCCAGAGCTCACGAGGTGTTTGGCCTACAGGAAGCAGGCTTCTTATTTTCCACTTCACACTCCTTCCTCTGGGCATTGAACTCTGAGCGGTCTAGAGAGCAGTGACTCAGCATTTCCGCTGGCTAGATACCATGGTTGTCAGGGTTCAGGATGAATAAGTTGGCACTTCCAAGCGCTCAAAATATTACTGACCTTTCCCTTTCTCTCAGGCCGGAAGATGGACATGCTCCTTGTGCTGTTGGCAGCAGCCCACTTCTTGCTTCTCCAGCTATGAAGCTGTCAAGTATTAGAATTCGATTTGGCTAACAACTATTTACTTATAGAAATAGTTTAGTCACCTCAATGATGCATAAGGTAATTTCTATTGAACAGGTAATGATTCATTGTATACATAAGTTTTTGTTTACACAGACATACATGTATTGTCTGTTTACATATATTTTGAAAATATTTACATAAAGTATTTCTTTACATAATTGATATTTTCATGTTCTTAAAATGCATTCATGTGTATATACTTGCGTGTGTGTGTGTATATACAGTATATATACCTTAACACAGTGTAATTTACAAACAACATTTTTGAAGCTTACTTGCTATTAGGAGTGCTATATAGGACTGTTTTTTGCACATGCATGTATTTTAAAACCCTGTTTTCCATGATATGTGAAAACCCACTTGGATGAAAATAACAATAGCCATTAAATGCAAGGAGTAAGATTCGTATATGACCCGCTCAGACAGCGCATTTTCCTTCCGATCCGGTAACTTTTGACCTACTTCTGTCGCCATGTGGTACTTAACCAATCCACTAATTGCTTTCATTTATTCATACCCATGTGAAGTTTAGCCGTCCCAGTCATCTGCCTGTCATCTGAATGAATTCATTCGGAGAAGCAGCGTGTCTGTCTCTGCAGCCAACTTAAAAGTGATCACGTCAGACTGGGCTTCACGGTGTACATCCTCGGAAAGGATGTCTGTCTGAAGGGCAAGAGGAAAAGGAGATATATTTAGAGAGATAGGCCACGGCAGACACTCTCAGTGCTTCTGTAAATGGCCTGTAAGTCTTCACTAGCTAATACAGGCCGTGCTGTTCCCTTATTGCTGCGATGCAGGCAGATATTAAGCTAAGTAACAAGCCACCGACTTGATTCCCTCAGTTTTTATCACCTCTGATGAAATTATGGCCTTTGTTGTGGAAACTCTGCTTGCTGGAAGAGTACAAGAGGATGACGGAGAGAGAGCAATAGCACTTTGGAGAAGCTCAGGCCTTGTCTAATGTAATAGACTGAAGAAATGGGTCCTGTATGTGCTAAATGAGATTTTAAGGCGTCTGTGTTGCTGGATGGTAACCGTAAAGCAGAGAAATAGAATCTAGCATTTAACACTTATTCGGTGTGTATCAAGATAAAGTGGATGGGATGGCGGAGAGAAAGGTATCTGTCCACTCATTGCAAAGCCTCTCAATCTTTCTGCCTCAAAGTTACGTGCTTATTGTACTGTAGCTTGCGGCACGAGAGGCTTTTCACTTACGTTTGATTGCATTTGCGGTAGCGTTAACTCACTCTATGAGCTCTGGGAGAGATCGGCTCTTAAATCACAGCAGCTTCCTTTCTTGGTGTAGCAAAGCGAGCACGTGGAGAGAGCCTTAATACAGACTGGTGTATTAAATCCATATAAATGCATAAATAAATAGCAAACAAGCAGCTGGACTCTTATGGTGTGACCCTGTATTACAGCCACTCTCTGAGCAGGGCTAATAATGCCATCGTTTGGATCGATAAAGATTTGAGCTCTGTGTACTGATGAATAGCTCAGCAGCGTGCTTATGTATTTTATGGCTGTTTCACAGATATAGTTGTCATGCATGAACTCTTAATTACATGTAAATGTGAACAAATAAGAGCTGAATAGGCAGAAGTTAAAACATGCCTATAAAAATAAATGTTGAGGCTGTAATCTGTAAGCTTGATTACATTTATTTTTAATGTTGCACCCCTGAGGGCTGTAGTTTGCAATCTTTGGCACAGGAAAAACTAGATTTTATGCATTGTGATATGATCTTTTTTTCCTCTGCCATCGTTGCTATAAAATGTTTAAGGGCAACACTTCCAGGTCTGATTTCACTCCAAAATCACAAGAAAAAAAAAAAGATCATTTAGGATCATTAGCATTTTGTGGTGTTATATTTTTTATGATGATTTATGCTAATCCACCCCACCAATTATATATAATTGCAAAGCTTTATAAATATATAAAAATAGTTTCATGCTTATTTTGCTGCTTGATTTGATTCCTGCTCATCACAAAGGATGTTAAATATGATTATGATGCCAAAATTAAACTATTAAACTATTTAAATTAATATATAATACATTTATTAAATAAATAAATAGATGACAATAAATATTATTGTCATGTACAATTATTATTATTATGTTAAATATAATGTATGGAAGCCCATGTCTGCCACTGAAGGAAAAAAAAAATAATAACGGTCTCTTTATCTCAAAATCTTGACTTTTTTCCTATAAAGTCTGAATCGTGAGATAGAAATAGTTGCTATTCTGAGTTTTTCCATCACAATTCTGACTTTATTTCTTGCAATTCTGATAAAAAAAGGGGTTTAAAAAGAGTTTAGTGTTTAATTTTGCACAATTGTATGTTTAGATATATCACAATTTTGATCACAACTGCTGATTCTTCAAGAAAGAGATTTTGGTCTAAAAGGATATGAAGGTCTTTTTTAGAACCTGGGCAACAATTCTATTTATGTTGGCTTTGATTTTTGAATATGGCCTGGACATGTTTTTGATGGGATTCAAATATAAAGCCATACCTTGCATTGTTCACAACCTTGTTTTTTGTGCAGTCAAACTTTCCCATGACCCACACACTGGCTCATCGATCGAAGAGCGTCCCTGACTTACTGAGCCAGGATAAGAACCCATCATGGGGGTTCATTGGCATATCTCCATGTCTGTGCTTCCTGTGCGATAAATCAGCTGATATGCTGTGGACACGGCTTGTTAAATGGACATAGAGGCATCAGTGGTTCCGCTGGATCGAGAGTGCAGCCCTCTGTTTATTAATAAAAGAGCTGCTCAGTGACAGTATATACTCAACAGAGAGGATGTCCTATACGCCTGGGGAGAGCGTGACGGTTGTTCTGGCCAGTGTAGACTGTGCAGACAGTAAAGCATTTCAATGTGGCTTCCTAACATTCCATGCCTGAGCACAGAAAGCAATACACAGTAACGGCCCAATAAGACTATAATTAACAGACAGATTTACGACACCAAAGCAGTTATTTCAGCAGCATTTACATGATTTATTCAAGTGCTCAACAACAATGATGGCGTAAAATACATCAGCTGCTGCAAATCTGTCCCTGTCTGTACCGTAAACTTCTGTAGTTAATGGTCCCACGCATGTATTAGTGGTCAGGAAGTACATTGTGGTTTTGCATAGACTGGAGAAGTCTGTAATATTTCTGAATGACATTTTAAAAGCCGTGTGCTGTCCTTATTGTTTGTAAAGCTACGTGGCAGTGAGTTATCACAAAAAGGATTATGAAAGAGTATACTTTTAGCTCCGCTGTCGCAGATTAACCTGGAACATTGTGGCCCCTTTACTACTGGCCATTATGGGATGCTCTACTGCACGGCAAATGCATTAATTGGATTGGCATCTGATTGATTAGACAAAGGTCTATTTTGCAAATAAATAAATAATGAATTAAATAACTAAAAATGTTGTTGTTGTTGTTTACAATGGTAAATTTTTTAGTGAATAAATAATATTAAAAATATTAAATGTGTATTTTTTTTAAAAAATAAATACATATATAAATAGCATTAATTGTTATTATTATTTATAAATGCATAAATAAATAAATGTGTGTGTGGTCTGATAATAATAATAATAATAATAATTGTAATTACATGGCACTTTACCAGTTAATTAATGACCATTTATCTATTTGTTGAATAGTTACCAAAAAGCTGTATAATGACATTACTTTAAGCGCTACTTACTGAAGACTGTCACACTTGCTCACACACACACACACACACACATACACACATACACACGCACACACAAGTGTCATTTTCTGTGTGTGGCCTTCCCGTCGCCCTGCCGTCACTGCGGGATGAGTGTGTGTTTAAACCTCGCCGGCGCTAGCTGTGCCTCCCACTGTGTGTGGAGTAGCCAGGTGGTATCTCTGAGTGGCTGTGCATACAGTGGCTGTGTGATTAGCACGCTGGATCTCGTTGGCGAGCTCTTATTTGAAACAGTGGGAGCAGAATGGAGTGGATTATTCTGACAGGTGCCCTCTCATTTCCCTGAATATCTTATGTAACGCGTCGGATTTGAGAGCCACGCATCACGGCGGCAGATTGAAGTAATATTATGCAGTCCGGTTGTCTCTGTATCATTGCTGTCCATCTATTTATGCCATCTTTTCCCCCAAACGTAAATCATCCTCGTTTCCTCTTTCTCTATTTCACTGACTTTCTTTTTTTTTTTTTCAGTTCTCCGTGCCAGGCCGTGTAAATCTGCCCCAGATAATAGTCTATGTGTGGGTGCCAGTTTTTGGAGTTGTGACTGCTGTTGTAACGGGTTGTTGCCCAGCTGGAGTAATGAATAGCTGGGCCTCTGCTGCCTCTCCCTCTCTCTTGGGTGCCAGAGCCTCATACGGCCCCATCTCCCTGCCTGCCAAAACCTTGAGAGACACACACGCACGCACATTTATACACTGATCTGAAGCTGAGGAACTCCTTTGGGAGAAATCCACTCCGTGGCATAATCCACATGAAGGTTAAATTCGTTCTTCGACTTCTTTTGAGTCTGCTCTGAGGATTTGATCAGATTTCATTGTGTTTTCTAAATAGGAGATAAGTAGGGGTGTATTTGTGTTAAGCAGCCAGCTTCAGTGGCGTTTGAGAATGATTCAGGATGATTGTTAGATAGCGGCTCTGTTTTGCTGTGCCGCGATCTGATTGGCTGTGGGCTGTGATGTGATTTAGCTCATTGGCTAAATCTGTGGCTGACTTTTGGCAGTGCGAGGCTTTGGTTTAACACTGACCCCAGTCTGGGGTGTTAGGATGTGGGCCTGAGAGAGCTTAACGTTCCCTTCTCACAGCTGGGAGCGCTGCTGTTTACGTAATCCAGCACCCGGCAAATCTCTCCTATACTCCTTTCTGCTGCAGGACACCTAATACTGCTCTCACTGCATACTTACACCCACGACTTGACCCTGGAGTGTGAGAGATGGATAAGAAGTGGCAAGTAACAGTTGGATAAGGAGACTTTGATTGTAGTGACTGAAAAAAGTATTTTAGGGCAAATAGATTTTTGAAGATTAGAGATTATCTTGAAGAGAGATCAGAGACTTTTACAGTAGTTTATGAAGTACTAAACCACCATGATGCTTTGTTTATTATAAATGCAATTTGATGTTGAATCTGCAATTGCACTACCTCCATAAAAGTTAAAAGATGTTAAAGCTAAAAGTTCATTTGTATTATTAATATTTTTTAGAATTATGTTTTTTTGTTTTTTGCATTATGTCTTCTTGGTTTTTTTTATTTTTTGTTTAACTTTTTGCTTTTTCTTATTTGTGTTTTGTTATTTTAATATTTATTTATTTACATTATTTATTTAGTATTTGTTTGATTTATTTAGATTGTAAAAAAAATTATATTTTTAATTTTATTATTTATTAATATTGTTTACCTTTTTTATTCATATTTATTTTATTTATCTATTTGTTTGTTTGGGTTAAAAAGCACTTGTAAAGTCTTGTTTTGTAGACTGTTTTTGTAGTTTTTGTTTTTTTTCTGCAATAAAATCTCACAGGATTTTGGACCAATGGGCTTCCACAGTGGGCGGGGCAGCTAAATATGACAGAAATAGAAGCCAATGAAACTTTTCACTGAGTGTTTCATTTGTTTAATTTTTGGATTTGGTCTCATTCCCATCTAGAATAAATCTGGTCACAGTTTTCAAAAACTTGCATCAACCATTCTGCACATAAACAACTTCTGATGGTAACAATTGAGCTGAAAAAGAAAATTCTGAGCAGACAGCAGCAGATTTCACTCGCTCTTTCATGTGTAGCTCTTCGGCGTAATGTTGACTTTCGAACCTTGCAGACTGAAAAGCGTACACTGATTGATAAACGAGCATTGCGTCAATCAAAGCGCTTAATTAAATTCAAAACTGCAAAGCCGAGGGAGGTAGATCTGAATCCCGTGGCCTCTGGTGACATTTTCCGTTTGTGTCTCGTGTCTTTCCGAGGGCTCCCCGTCTCCCACTGCCGCCCTTTACAATTCAGATTTATGGAAATAAGCCTTAATAGAAACCTGTGCCAAGCTTGACAGACAGCTCTGATGAGAAGTACTTCCTGTATGTGTGTGTGTGTGTGTAAATCCTTAAGGAGATTGCCAGTCGTGGTAATAGGTGTGAGGCCGAGACACTTTTGGTGTGCGTGTGTGATTTTGTACAAGCTCCTGTTTGTGTGCACATCTGTGTTTGTTAGCCGAGGAGGTGGCGACTATGGGAGGGAGAACAAAATGCGCATTAGAATAACAATAATATTATAATCTCCCCTCAGCGGAGTCGCGGGACTGTGTCGGGAGTTTATTTTCACAGAGTGGAAGTGTGGAGGATGTGGGGATGTCGCAGCAGGTTGCCGGTGAAAAGCAGAGATTAGATCCGCACACCCTTGTTTGCATGTGGGGATAAGAGCGCCTGCTGACGGCTGCTAATTCTGATGTCATGTTGACATGGCTTTTTCTGCGGGAAATCACAATGTGGGAGGGATTTAATAGACTTTGATATGCTTTAGTCAGACTGTATCACTCAGTGTCCTGGTGAGAGACAGGCCGAGATAATAGCGGGAAACTGGTCTCTAAAAAGTTGCCTGAGGATGGAATTGTCTGGCGTGCTCATTGTGTAGCTGACCGCACAGTACAAAAGTTCACATTAGAGTCGTGCTAATTAGGACTGTGCCTTTTAGTGGTTTTGACATTTGCATAATGAATACACGGTTTACTAATAGGCATCCTGATGCAATCCTCCCTTAAACTTGCCCTGGTGGCTTTTAAATACTGACCAGTTAGAATAAGACCTGAGCTGTGTCTGAAACGGCTTACTCGTACACTCATTCACTCATTCACTCACTATATAGTGTTTGTCAGTTGAGTGGACTATTTCAGAAAGGAGTGAACAAGTGAGCGAATATGGACAATGACGTAAATAGCATTCGTCAGACTATGGACAATTGCCTACCCATTTGTAATATTGAATTATTTTGCTTTATGAATTGCACTGTTCACTGTCACGCTTATTGTATCATTTGGTATTAAAAAGTGAAAAGAAAAAAAACAAACTTTTTTTTTATATTTACAAATAAGAGAGAACATTGTGGGTAAAAAGTAGAGAACGAATGTAGGGAATGAAGACATTCACTCAGAATTCGGACAGCACTACAAAATGGCTGACACCTGATATAGTGCACTATACGTATAGTGGATAGGGAGTGGTTTCGGACACAGCTATAGGCTTCCTCTACTTTTTTAAGTTGATATGGTAATAGGAAGCTGGCTGATTGGCCAGGTAAGTGAGACATCGTCGATTTAAAGCCTTTTAAAGTCAACATGATATAGGATTTACAACCAATTTTGCTTCAGTTATATTCCATTTTTTATTATTTAACAAGATACTTATCATATTTGCACACCAACTGCGAACTTAATTCACAGATGCGTGATATACTGTATGCCTCAATCACGTCTTCCATGCAAAAACTACTTTAATCCACAATGAATGGATTACAAGTGTGTTGCTTTTTTGTTATTTATCTTTTAAAATAAATAAATACATGTTATTTATTTTATTTGTATTGTATTGTTTACTTTGTTCTTTTTTTGTTATGTGTTCTGTTTTATTTCAGTTTGTTGTGTTTTATGTAGTTTTAAGCTTAGTTTAGTTTAGTTTTCTTTAGTTTTGTTTGGTAGTTGGAGGGGACAGAGAAAAGGGAGAGTTACTTCAGAGGCAAAGCAAGGATTAACATTTGATTGCAAAACTTTTATAACTTCATAATAACTTATAACATGCACCAACAAGTCCTTCATAATAAGACCAAAATATTTTGATTTCATGTTGACTTTAAAAGTAAATAGTTGCTGTTTGTTTGTTTTTATGCTAGCAATTTTGCAAATTTGCAATCAAAATCTTGTTTTTTCCAATACCCGGCCAATAGTTTCGAGGAAGAAGAGCACAAAAGTGCACAAGTAGGCAAGAGAAGACCAACAGGAAGCCATGTGGTCAGTGAGAGTGTAATCTGTCCCTACTTCACACTGTGTCATTTCCCTATGGGGGAATGGATGCACTCGGCAGTGGGAGCTGGCACAGAGAGTGAAGCAGCCATTACTGGCGCAGCCGGAGCTCCCGCAGAGACAAAAGAAATTATAAATATCACTACACTGCCACGACACCCTGCTCTCACAAAGCCTCTCATTATCACCACCAGAGAATGTCAGGGAAGAAATAAAGACTAATGGACTAACCTCTCCTACTAATCGTTTTTTAGACGCACTCCCACAAAGTGCTGCTTCCCTCAAGGAAAATTAGACTTTCTATTTTTAACCTGCTAAAAAAAAATGGCAACAGAGATAAGACACTTCGCTGCCAAGTGATCGGCCTTTTCAAATGCAGCAACTTTTCTGACTTCGGTTTCTTTTTCCTTGCTGCTTGATTTTGTCTGCTTAAATAACTTTCATTTCTGTGCCGGTATGACTATTGGTATTTATTTAACCATTTAGATTACATGCTCAAAAGATTAGTCGTTATTAGGAATGATGGATTAATCCCAGGCATGAAATTCCAAAGTGTCATTTTTTTTTTCTATTGCACAACAATTAATAGGATTTTCCGGCATAACAGGATTGTGGTTTAGGTTCTTTATCTGAACCAGTACAATGGCTGTAAATATGAATTTAAAAGATCAAACAACTTTGGTTCTATTGTTAAGTAGCTTATAAAAGGAGGGAAAATATGTCACGGCACACGGGGAGGCGGGAGGGGGTTCGCTTTGCACTCATATCCATAGTTTGAGCCCTTGAGCCGGGCTCTCTATACAGAGATCAGCCCTCAGAGCTTAAAATTACCAATCTGTCCGTTGAAACGGTTCGCCAGTGCTTTGAATTGTGGGTAGAGTCTGCAATGAATCACAACATAGCATTACTCTTTCATCCCTAAACCAATTCTAATGTCCCTATGCCAATGCTAATATAAAGTATAGCTGGTGCTTCCAGGGATTAGAAAGCTACCGCAATGTCCCTGGCAGGAATCTGATCATTATATATATATTAGCAAATACTGTATAGATGAGAGAACTGCACAGAGTTAGTCAAGGCCGCTGTGTGTTTATACAGCACTAACATGTGGTTTGTTTTGCTTTAGTGTTCATTAAGGAAAACAACAGTTTTCCTAATCACAGCCTCAGCGCTGACTGGAATGCAGCGGTTTTCCTGTTCGTTCAGTCTGTACGCTCACATTTAGCCTCGCATTGCAATCCAAGGCCGTGCATTTGGATATAACGCACTTGAAAATTCCATGACCCCCTTTTTGGAGCTTTATCCAGTCGGATACCGCAGTGTGAAAGATACCAGTGTGGCCTGAAAAATCAGCTCTGTGCCTGTGCACATTTCAGCAGAGGAATCTTTTAGAAGCATAGCCTCGAATTCGCCATGGTTCATGAGAGATTAGTGGTGCTAAATTTGGATCCCATCTGAACAGCATTGTATCCCGGAGGTCAGTTTAATGTAAATGTGATGAGAGGATTATAACCCAGGGATGGATTTTCACATGATAAAATGACACTCAGTGGAACCATGTGCTGATGCTCAGTCAGATGGAACTGAAATAACAGTCAGGGGCTCGGTGGAGTACTAGTGATGGATTCTTCGCTAGCAATCAAGTGTTTTAAATCCAAGCTCTGTGCTGTTTTTGAGGGCAATATCTGTCAAATTTATGCAAACATTTGTATATAGTAATTATTACTGCATTTAATGCAATTTATATTTAGTTTTTAATATTTTAATTAAATTATTAAAATAGTATTCCCTAGAGCACACTAACTGTCTTTTTATAGGACTATGCAGGTGCAACTCTGCTACAAATCAAACCCGAGACAGAGGCAGGACATTAGAATAAAAGCTCAGTCTCTTGTGGTTGTGAGGTCATAATGGATATGCTAATGAGGCAACTGTTACCTTTGCATTGGTGCACTGTACTGTTGTGAATCACTGTCATGGTGAAATACAGCTTTTGCCAAAATGCCTGTGCTGTTGTCTCCACAATACAGATGCCTGTTCTGACAAACCTGCCTAAATCGCACCATTATCACTATAGACTCTGTGTGACGAACCCGTGATTCACAGGTGCAAACATTGACATGGTAATCTCTTCCGAGAGCCAAGTGTAAAGGACTGACTTCAAACAATAAAAGGAAGCTAAGAGGCGAATCAGTCTCATCTATTCAATTCTTTGGCCAGGCTGCATAATAAGCAGAGTCCTGTCAGGCGTTGCAGAAAAGAGGGGGAAACAAAACACAAAGCACAATAAAAAAAGCCCCTATTGCTTCTGTTCCTGACAGCACTGCTGCTAAACTTTGAACAGTCATTATTTACACCATTCGGTCCCCTCTTCAGTGCAGCTGTCGCTACGACATAAAAAGAGAGAAGCGCACTCACTCCGAGCCAGCAGTCAGCAGGGAGCAAGGGGGAAAAGGGGCTAGGGAAATGGAAGAAAATAGAGGGGTGGTGGTAGTTAAGCGCTCAAAATCACACAGGATAAAACCAGTGATGGTTTACGGAGAATGGGCGATTGTGAAGGTGAGGCCAAAAAGCCAGAAGGCTGCAGAAAGTTGCTTGCTCTGCAGATGCCAGATAACACCTCCAGGGGAATGTGCTTTGCACCTCCAGCATGTGCGAAGTCACACAAAAGAGCAGCGTGAAGGACAAAACCAACTCCATGCTAATACACTGCACCTCAGAACTGAGCAGGAGGAGGACAGCTAAGCTAGGGTATTAGCACTCTCTTATATATACAAGTGAAGTACTGTTTATAGTTCTGGACGTGTCATTTACCTTTTAGCGCTTTGTTCCTTTAGCCTCTACATGCGAGTCACGAAGCGACAAACAATAGCTTCTATATCTTAACATATTGGAGCACACTAGCAAAGCCCTGTTCACTTAAACTCATCACCATGTTTCAGCTAATTACAATTGTTGGACTGCTTCACTTAATCATACGTGATTCTCTGATGTGCAGGCATTGCCTACTTTGTTAGCCCTCTAGGACCACCTAGCACTGATAATGCATGTAAATCAAATAGAGGGAAAAAAAATAGAAGCAGAAATATGGTCAATGTGTTCGGACAGTGTAGATTGTATATCTCTAATGGCTGCCTTATTCGTTTAGGGATGATTGCTCTGGTGCCAATGATTAATCCCTCCAGGACTTAATGGTGTCAAAGGGATACAAAAAAGGAAAGAGAGAAAAACAGACGAACAGAATTGGAAAGCATAATTAATGGATTCAGATCCTGTTAAACAGCCCCCTTACAGAGCAGATAGTAAAAACAGGGTGCATGGAACCAGCACCCAATTTGTTCACACTTTGTTGTAGTAATAAGATCCAGGCCGCCCTCGTGCAGTGGATTGGATAATTAACTCCCTGGGATAAATGCAAGAAGAAAGGGGGCCCCCCTTTTGATTTATCATATGGGGAGATGGTGCTATGCAAACTGCTATTACAAAAATTGCTTTTTTTCTGCAATGTATTTTTCTCACTGACAAACTAGGTTGGAAAATGTAGATAATAAGAAGGAAGCGAATGTCAAGAAACGAGAGGGTGGTGTTAATATTTGTCATAAAGAAAGCTCTTAAGCGCACTTTTCTTGACAAAAATGCATTACTCAAAATATGAAATGGTTCCGCAGCTAAAAGAAGAATACTTTTAAAACGATTTGTCAGACCTATTCAGACATGGTCTTGCAACAGTTCCTTCTTTTTTTTTTTTTTTTGATGTTAGATCTTGTAATTGACAAAACAGGCGCTACTCTAGAGACCTCTGACTGAATGGTGTTCTTAGAAACTGCTGTCTCAGAGAACCAGCAAACAGTGTGACTCAGGTCATGCTAATTTCCATTGCTACGATGTGCTTCACCTTCCTGCTTTGTGTAATCCTGCTCAACAACTCCGTTGGAATGTGAAGATAAACCTTTCCTGCCATTGTCCCTTAGAGAAGCCGCCCCCTCTTGGGTTAGTAGACACATTCCTTCAAAGTAGGGCCTTGGTTTAGGGAATGAGGTGCAATTTCCATTGTCTGTTTCCTTTTGCAAGTCTAGATGTTCTGGTGCTGATTTATGTACTCATTACTCTTGTTCTTCTCTCTTTCAGAAACATGTAAAGACCCTGGTGAGGTGCTGGACCATAGAGTTAGCCTTTAGACTACGAGGACGAAGGTTAAGCCTTCTGGTACTACTTTTAAACTCTTCATTTTCTAACCTGTCAGGTCCCTCGGACCATGGAGGGACAGCAGGATTCAAAGAGGACTTTGAAACAAAGCCCTGGATATGATTCCAAATGGTACTTTACATGCTGCTTGTTAGTCTTAATCTTGCCTGTAGTGTCCTGTGAACAGTCCTTTACAACGTTTCACCCTGAGAGACGAGAATGGGCCTTCAACCATATGACGGTTCACAAGACAACAGGAGCGCTCTACATTGGTGCTGTCAACCGTGTCTACAAGTTGTCAGGCAACCTGACACTCCTAGTATCCCATGATACTGGTCCGGAAGATGACAACAAGGCATGCTACCCTCCACTTATTGTTCAGCCTTGCTCCGAACCTCTGGTTTCTACCAACAACATCAACAAGCTCTTGCTCATCGACTACTCTCAGAACCGACTGCTTGCCTGCGGAAGCCTCTATCAAGGTGTCTGCAAACTGCTACGACTGGACGACCTCTTCATCCTGGTGGAGCCCTCTCATAAAAAGGAGCACTACCTCTCCAGTGTCAACCAAACGGGCACCATGTATGGAGTCATCGTGCCCTCACAGGGCAAGGATGGGACGCTCTTCATTGGTACAGCTGTGGATGGGAAGCAAGACTACTTTCCAACCATCTCAAGCCGGAAGCTTCCTCGTGACCCGGAGTCTTCAGCTATGCTGGACTACGAGCTACACACTGACTTTGTTTCATCACTCATCAAGATTCCCTCCGACACCTTGGCGTTGGTCTCTCATTTCGACATCTATTATATCTATGGTTTTGCTAGTGGCAATTTCGTCTACTTCCTGACAGTGCAACCGGAGACGCCTGAGAACAGCATGTCTTCCAGCGGGCCCTCAAATGACCTGTTTTATACCTCTCGAATCGTCCGACTCTGCAAAGATGACCACAAATTCCACTCCTATGTGTCATTGCCTATTGGCTGTGTCCGGAACAGAATTGAGTACCGCCTTCTACAAGCAGCCTACCTAGGCAAACCTGGACGAGTGCTTGCGGCATCACTCAACATCAGCGCTCAAGATGATGTGCTATTTGCTGTCTTTTCCAAAGGTCAAAAACAGTACCACCATCCACCTGATGACTCGGCCCTCTGCGTCTTCAGCATCCGGGACATCAATGCTCGTATCAAGGAGCGTATGCAGTCCTGCTATCAGGGAGAGGGGAACTTGGAGCTCAACTGGCTGTTGGGAAAGGATGTACCTTGTACTAAAGCGGTAAGAAACCTTTTTTGTTATTACTAGCTACAGCAGCTAGCTTATTATATGTGTAACACTAATCATGGAAGCTCTTTCTTTTGTACCACTTTAATTGAGCTTGTTGTTTGCATGGCTTATTTAAGAGCTTAATTACAAGTTCTCTGCCTTTGAACGCTGTTCTCTTGGCACAATATACTTTTTTGCCCTCTAAGAAACTGACAGTTCCCATGACTGCTTCTGCTCAGTAGAAAACCTCAGTATATCAAAACAGTCAGATAGGGAATTGCTACTAATTTTATGTTTTCTTTGGAATGAAGATAGTATCTGCATCGAAATGTTTATGTTACTGGTTGGTGTTATTGCATATCCATATTTCATTCTTAAGAGTGTAACAGCATACTATCTAAACAATCCTGTTGACCCTGCAACCTACAGGATTGAATGTCAGACATGGCTAGGGTTAGTCTAAGCATGAAAGCACACCCCAACAAATCCCATAAAATGATTTCTAGTCAAATTTTTCAGTGTTCATACCCTATGTAGACACTCTTTAAAAATGTGCTGAAATGCATGTAATTCTACAGTAGTTTTGAAAATACATGTAGTTTGAAACATCCATAAATTCTTCCAAAAAATAGGTTGTTACAGGAAGACAATGTGAAATTACGAATTTTCTTAATTCTTTACTAGTCTTGCTTCCTAAAGACCACCGTCCCCAGTTTAAGCTGTATAACAGGGGCTGTAAACAAACAGAATTAAAGGCACTAATAGTTCTCTGTGCTCTGTTTATTTACAGGTTACCACACTGACAAGTGGTGTGTTGACGCTAATATAATTATATATTTGAATTTGTATATATTTTCTATGGCTATCAGTGGCCTTTGCATCTGTGTGCATGAAGTTTAAGACAAAGTCTTAATGACAATGACTATTGCTGCATGGTTTTCTCCAGGGCATCCTTTATTAGCTTCAGTAAATTCGCTATTAGCATGATGTCAGAGGTGATTGTCACTTTGAGGAAAACATTATTGAGTGTCTGAGCAGGGTGGTCTTCATAGTAGCAGACTCCACTCTGGCCCCATTAAGGACCCTAGAGGATCCCCGTCTGACCCCAGGGGGGCCGTCAGTGGCTTATGATGTCAGCCAGCCCTCCTCCATGTTTTTGTAGGCCTCATTAAAAACACTGCACTAGAAACCTCCTGCCTCTTCTCTTCTGGTACTAAAGGAATGTCAGGATTGACTGAGGAGGATGTCTGATATTTAAAAACATGAAGATAAATGTTAATCTATGATATTTTGCAGGTAGATTTTTATCGTATAGTCTGTGAGCCCACACAAATCGCCACAACTCACAACCCTCTTGCTGCCAAAATTTAGTTTTACTCCCTTTTCGTGACCAGTAGGAGTATGAAAATATTTTTACAGTGGAATAATCCTCCTCAGACTTTTTCGTGTGCTATTCAGGCTCGTTTTACCTAAAAAATACTGCTAGAAATCCCCTACCGTGATGTTTTTGTTTAATTTCCTGTCAGTTATTTTAGGCTATTCTTGATCACTGGAAACATGGCCTCTGTGCAGACTTCAGTCTAGTTCCTTCGGCTCCAGTGTCTCTGCTGAATTACAGAAAAAGTGAAACTTAGAGACACACAGGGTGATAGAAGGAGGAAGAGAAGTCATAAGCCGAGAAGGCTGAATGAAAGATTTATCACAGAGCCCTGCTTGCAACTGTCTTCTTGCCCGGCCAACCTGCTCGCTGCTTCACATCCAGCCCTTTGATGCTGTTCACTCATTCAGCCGGTGTTACATTTCATCAGGCTGCCTGATCAAGCCTATCACAGTGCCAGTTTCAACAGTGATCTAAGGAGGACATTCTATTGATCAGGTGGCTTCCAAAGGGACGACCCTTGTCCTGATTTGTGTATGGGACAATAACCCCATACCTGAAACGTTAGTCATGCGAAATGAGTTCCAGTGATAAGCATAAGGATTGCTGTTTGAATATTAAATTAGGTCAAAATTAGGACAACATTTTTTATAATGTTTGTGTGTGTTTTGTGGGTTTTTTTTTTTTAGTGTTTGTTTTTTGTTTGTGTGTGTGTGTGTTTTGTGCTATTATGTTTTGCTTTGATTTGGTTTTGTTTTGTTTTTTTGTTATTTTGGAACAGTATTTATGGAACGTAATAATCGATAAAAATTAATCACATTTATCATATTTATTAGATATTAAATTGTATGCATGTAGAAGTGTAACTTCTGCTACATTAGCTCAAATAAAACTGATATATTTAAAGTAGCAAAATTTATGACACCATCTTTACCGGATTTCATTTGTGATTGATGCTATTGAAATATAAGTTAAACCATCTTTCAAATTTTGGACTTTCCCCATTGAAGCATATATATATATTTGAATTAATCATTTTCTCTATATTAGCATAATACTTGCAAGACTAGAACATAGCTGCCCCAGGGCATTACCAAGATGAATGCCAAGTGGTCTGACTTAAAAAGCAACAAACATTGAAATAATGTAGTCAAAGGCCAACTGTTTTTGAGGAACAGATCTGAAAATCTGTAAGGCTGTTATTTTTGGACTGGAAAATAAAAGAAAACACTATGAAGAGGGGCTGGAACGAGATCTGCCGAGTTCAAGGCATTTACATCCCTGCTTTATTGCCGTCCCCCAGCTTGTGAAGGGCTGGAAGGCAGTAAAGATTTTATAGCGTGAGCCTGTAGTCGAGCAGGCTGATATTAAAGAGTGTTGGGGATGAGCAGTGCTGCGTTCAGCATCATGACCGAGTGCACAGTATCCATCCCTCTTACTCTACATGGCACTTTGAGGCCAGTGTCAGTCACAAACTCCGATGACCTGAATCTAAACGCTGCAGAGTGTTGTAACTCGCCGCCCAAACTCAAATGGGGATTGATAGTGGCCCATGCATGTATGTGACATGAAAAATGGGCCATAGACCCTCCCATTACATTGTAAATGTTTACAAGCTTCAATCTCTTCAGTTGAAGTCGGTGTGTCTGAGAGAGAAGAGGAGATGCTGGGGGAGAGCAATAGAGATCGAGAGAGAGAAAAATATGGGTTTGTTTTGTTTATTTGGCTGCTAACAGTATCCAAAAACTGATATACAGTCTATTTCCAGTAAAGTGATTTTCAAATATGGGATAAAATTTTTTGACTCTCTTTGTTTTGTTAAGGCTAATAGCTAGCATCACACACCATGGACCGGTTTCATAGACAGGGCTTAGTCTATAGCTGTATTCGGACGAATGCGATGACGGTGATTGCCGGTGATATTATTTTTCTCAGCGCGTTTCCTTATGTGTTGTGGCCAACGCGAAATGCCGTAGATGCTCTTACCGCACACACAAGCATTACTGGTGTGCATCTTAAAACAAAACAAGACTTAAAGATGAGTCAGTAGAAGTTTCTTTCAGTTGAAACAGCTCAGATTTACATTTTAGTTTAGGACTAGGCTTATGTGTCACAATACAACACAAACGTTTTGTAAACTATAAAAAAAGAAAAGAAAGAAGAGAAAAATGTATAGTTTGCAAGTATTAATAAAAACCCCCACGCAACATAAAAGTGTCTGAACGAATAGAAACACTAGATCACTACAGTAGGTCATTTAAATCATCTGTTTAGGTGTTGTTTTCGGCTGGTGTGGTGTGTAAGTGTGTGTGAATGTGCTTTTCGTCCCCAGCCGGGCTGAGCTACACTATTCTCATAGCACAGGGTAATGAGGCAGTCAGGGAGCTGGGCAGGACTCACCAGAGCAGAGCGGGAACATGTCTGCCCAGCTGAACAGAAAACCAAGCGTCTGGCTGGAGAAACCACACTCAATGGTCCAGTTGCTGTTTCCCCTCAGAAACTGATGGAGTCTGTATTCTCTGGCCTGCTCTGCAAACCCAAACTACCAGCTGGTTGGGCGTCACTTGATAGCATTATGCACTAGTAAAACCGAATCCCAAGCTAACTGTAAAACCAGTAAATGTCAGAGAACATTTAAATAGTGATTTCCAGTACTGTTCAAAAGTTTGGGGTAGGTAAGATGTCCCTCATGCTCACTAGAGCTGCAATTATTTGATTAAAAATACAGTAAGCAAAAAAAAAAACAGTAATACAGTGAAAGATTATCAAAGTTTACTATAATGTTTTGGTAACACTACAACTTTTCCCTCGTTAAATTCCTAATTTGCTGCTTATTAATAGTTAGTAAGGTAGTTATTTTTGGGTAGGATTTGTGTACCAAAAATGGTGCAAATCAACCTTTAGTGTTCCCTAATTCCACTTGACAGCAAAGCACCCAGCTGGTGTTGGATCAGTTAATATGATTTGCTTACAAAGTGCTTCGCTGTATTAAAATCAGTGCAGCCTCTTCACCCTCCTACTGTCTGTATAAACAAACAAACTGACCTTGACTTTCTTGATTCAAAGCAAACTGCTGACTCTCGTTTGACCTTTCTCCTCCTGTAGCCTGTCCCTATCGATGACTCCTTCTGTGGTTTGGACATCAACCAGCCTCTTGGCGGCTCTCAGCTGGTGACCGGACACACTCTTTATACGGAAAGCCGTGATCGCATGACCTCTGTGACCTCCTATGTCTATAATGGCTACTGTGTGGCTTTCGTCGGCACCAAGAGTGGACGGCTGAAGAAGGTGAGTCTGTTTTTTTATTTTTTTGGGCTCTGAGAGGTTTGAGTGTATGTTTAAGTTAAGTGGAGAAGTTGTAGACCCTTCACCTCACATACAGGCAAACGTTTTTGTTCGCAAACAGTGTGTCATGTTAGTTATTAATGGTGTCTTCTGGAGCACTGCTTTGAACTGCTCTACTGGCCTCATTTAAAAGTATGGATGGAAAAGAGGGAACCAGAAACTTTTTGACTAAATATTTAATACCTTTTTGTAGGATTCTTCTGGTTCTTTTCACTTTGCCGACTATAATGGGCAGCTTAAAGTGACCTCAGGGGTTCCTGTCTGCCTCCCTAGTATATTAATTTTAATAGAATGTCTTCTCTGCCAAACCCATGGAAAGGATGTAAGACACAAGAGACCAGGCACTGTTAGGGTTATCATATGCGTAATTAGAATCTTTCAGATAAAGTGCATAAAGAGAAACTGTGGTATTGAACGCACCTTTTCGGATGCTAATAGCAAAGATACACGGTAACATCGCTCAACTTCTTTTCATTAAGTAAACATGAAACGACTTTCACTATCTGTTAGATTTGGTATATTTAAAAAGATACAGATGTAGCTGGGTTTTAATTTTATTTATCTGAAATTGATCTTCATTTTGCCAACTATGGAGACAATTTTGTTACCTACAGTACAGCATAAGCCTGAAACAATAAGTAAATAACCTTTAAGCTAATTTATTTCTGCTGCCGGCCAAAAAGAAAAATAGTTTTTGATCCAAGAGACGAGTTTAATTTTATTATTATATATATTATTATATTATTTAATGCAATTTTTAATCATATTTTATTTTTATGTTTTAATTTTAGTTTAAGTTTTATTAATTTTAATAAAGTGTTTTGGCATTTTAAAATAAATATTTCTAAAAATGTGTATTTGTTTCAGTTGCATTTTTAGTATTATTTATATTACTATAGTATTTTTAATTTTCTTTTATTTTTATATTTTAATTTTAGATGACGGTTTAGCTATTTTATGTGTTTTGACATTGTTAAAATATATTTCTAAGACTTTTTGTATTATTGCAATTTTAGTATTATTTCTATTATTATAATATTTAAAATTTTTAATTACCATTTATGTTTTATTTTAATTTTAGTTGAAGTTGATTATACTGTATCTGTTTTGGAATTTTTAAAATAGATTTCAGCTTAGATTTTCGTATGTTCAGTGATTAAACTGATTTATTTATTTATTTATTATTCTAATATATTATATTGTATTCATATTCATTTTTGATTTTCTAATTTATTTTATCTTTATTCTAATTACTGAAACTGATTTTGAACAATTTTACCTAACAGTAACAATGCAGACATAAACATGAACTGAAATGTGGACAATTAATCCAATAAGTGTTTTGAGAACTGACCTCTATTTTGATTTCATATTGACTTTACAGATCTATTTGTGCGGCTCAAAATGTTTGCCCTTCATTGAGCAGCCAGTTTAGTAGGTGTTGACATGTTAGCATGTGGCTAATAGAACTGCTGTGGTTCATAGCAAGATGAGACTACCTGCAGTAAGCAATTATGAAAATGACAAGGTGTCCGTCAGGGACTCGAACCCCCTTTGGGGCTTAGGACAGCGCTGAGTGACAGGCCAGACCCTGTTAGACGAGCAGGAACAGGCATGTCCTCACCCCACAGCAGCTGCAGGAGACACCAAAGGGATGAAGACAGAGAGAGACCTGCTTTACAAACGTTGGTTTTGTCCCTCACTCCCACCTGCCCCCCTACAAACACACAAATAACAGCTGCCTTCCCAGACGCGAGGGAGAACGGACAATGTCAAAGTGTCAAACCGAGTGTTTGTTTTATGCTGGTAGCACAGCAACGTCCAAATTGTGTTTTGCGCCTTGATTAATTAATTTATAATTGAATCAGCACCGCAATCAGGAAGTGGCATCGGAGGCATTCGCTCTCTGTAATCCTCTTGTTTTAGTGGCTTATTAATTAATGTTATTTTTTCTCCTCGCAGTTGGTGAAATTAAATTAGGCCAACAGCGCCATGCTCTTAGAAGTGCTGCCGTGGCAGGTTTGTCTTGCCTCAAGCTTGCTCAGATTCTCAGCTGGTGCATATCGCCGCCCTAGTGGCCAGAAAGGAGAATGAGACATACAGATATGGTGGAATTGGGGAGGTATTACCCTAGACCAGTGGTTTTCAAACCTGTCCTACAAGCACCCCTGCCCTGCACATTTTGTATGTCTCCCTTGTCAGACACACCCAAT
>JAUCMS010000050.1:13269407-13296416 GCA_032357445.1 Enteromius radiatus | reverse complement strand
TAATGTACACACAGCACCCCATATTGACAGAAAAACAGAATTGTTGACATTTTTGCAGATTTATTAAAAAATAAAAATTGAAATATCACATGGTCCTAGGTATTCAGACCCTTTTCTGAGTATTTAGTAGAAGCACTTTTGATCGAATACAGCAGTGGTTTTCAAACCTGTCCTACAAGCACCCCTGCCCTGCACATTTTGTATGTCTCCCTTGTCAGACACACCCAATTCAGGTCTTGCAGTCTCTACTAATGAGCTGATGAGTTGAATCAGGTGTGTCTGATAAGGGATACATGCAAAATGTGCAGGGCAGGGGTGCTTGTTGGAACAGGTTTGAAAACCACTGCCCTAGACGGAAATACTGAGCGTCTCTGCAAACCCTGAGAATTCAGTCACATCTGCACAAGGCGTAACGGTGTCGAGGAAGAGGATGAGACGGCCTTATGAGAGCTTGTGTGTTTTGGAAAGGTTAGGTTCCTATCGCAGACCCAAAAAGTGTGTCTCTTGGAGAATACACAGAAGAGCCTGGAGAGTTTAGGAAGCTGGGATTTGTGAGATGCTTTGTTTTGTGTCCATGAGCCATTTTCCCTGCTGTGCAACTCTGAGAATCTGGCTGCTGTGTTCCAGCTAGGGCTGGATGATCATTTGGATGTTTATATGAATATTCACAATATATTCTCTGTGTATACATGAAATAATTTCCTCTCTTAGCTATATGAGCTAGCCCTAGTTGCAGTCATGTTGATGTAACAGGATTTTGATGCTATAGGCAGTATACTGTTGTACAGGGGTGAGTGCTTGTGCCTCATCCTTTGAAGAATGGAGTTGGCTGCATGATCTGCCTTTTCCTGCCCTCCACCTGCAACAGGAGGGGGAGGGAACGAGAGAAAGCATAGCACAGCAGCAGCGAGAGAAGGGAAGAGACTGATGAAATGTGAAATTTAGCTCAGCTGAAGAAACCGGGCTTGCACTGCTGCCTGTAATTGGATTGGCTCCTTTCCCAAAGAGCAAACCTACAGTACCACTCTCTATTGCCACTTTCTCTTTCTCTCTCCCTCCCTCTTGCTCGCTCTCACACACATACACCGATTCCCCATTCAATCGACACAGTCCCCTGCCGTACCCTCCCTCGCTCCAAGCAGAAGTTCCATGCTGGTCGAGCTCTCTTTCTCTCTCTCTCTCTGTCTCTCTGTCTCTGTGTCCTGGTTATACAGGCGACTCTTGCAGCATTGGCTCTTGTAGCTGGACTAGTAGCTGGACACACAAGTTGCGGAAAAAGACCTTTGAATTAGTTAATGAAAGCAGACCCGGGGTGCTATTGTTCAGACTCCATCAAGCTGCTGTTGGTTAAACAATTCGAGCATTAGTCATTTCCACACTCCTTTTCTCTAAGTTTTAGGGATAATGAAATATTGGAGAGTGGTGAATGTAAGCCGTCCACTGGACCCCGAGATTGATTAATAGGTTGCAGGATTCTGAAAACACAGTACTTGTTTGTATTAAGAATGTTACAGTATATAAAATATGGTCAATTCAGATAACATTAAATATTTAAATGTAATAACTGATGAATTTATGATGGTCAATATTGTAAATGTATACTGGTTTGAATTTTTGCTAAAGCACCAACTAAAACGTGTACATGCTTGAAGTGGAATTGAGCAACTAAATTGTGTAATGTAAAGTAGAAAAACAAAGATAATGGATTTGTTATTTTGAAAAAAAAAAGTCTAAAATGGTGTATAATGGTTTTAAAAAATGGTATTATCATATATAAAAAAAAAAAGCGGTACTGTGGTAAAACAAATTTTTATTTATTTATTCTTTCGTTGTTTTTTATAAATAAATAATAATGGAAATTAATGGAATTAAATTATTAAAATTGACAATTGTATTTAATTTGAACATGTATTATGATAATAAATGTATTTTATTATTTGATTTTATTTTGCCGCTATATTGTGGTGGTGTTTTTTTATACCGTCAGTAAATGTAAGCACGTTTTATAGTGTGTTTTATAGGCTCCTGACCTTACCCCGGTGGCATTGCCCTCTGAGTTGATGGGTGGCAGAGCACTGATACTGTTCACCTCAGCAGGATTTTGGCAGATAAGGGTGGCAAGGACAGCAGAATAGAAAAAATCTATGACATTCAACGTCACATTTAGCCATTTTGTTTACAGGTCACGATAGCATCTGACTTTGGGAAGCATGCAAATTTACATTTATAGGGAAAACATGTAGTTCTACCATTCTACAACTTAACCTTTATATTAAAATTACATCTTACTTATAAGCTGAACAAGATGGGCCATATTTGCTATTGAAACTACAGCCTCTTTTAGCAGTATTGCGTCAGATTAATTATAGGGCGTGAAGTTAAGTTTATATTGTGCTTTAAGTGCAAATCTCAGGGGAGAGTGTGGGCTTCCTGAGAGGAGGGGGAATACGTTAGGAGCGATCGGCCCCAGAGGGTTGCTTTTCTCTTTGATATTGTTAGAGAGGAAAAGACTGCACACTAAAATTAGATCTTAAAAGTTATCCCACTGGGAGATTAGCGCTGATTTGAGATGGTCACACGATCTGTACTACATTAATCCAATCAGAGCACAGGCATCGTGAACTGTGGGACTGCAGGAAACGGTGTGACTCAGGTTTGCTAAAAAAAAAGGCAATTGAAAAGAGCACCTGGGCTAATTATACGCGCCCCCATTAGAGATCCTTCTATTTCTAATTGGTGGTATAATAAGTACTGTGATGTGAGGAGTAGTTTGCATGACCTACATGGTAATTCCACTCATGTTAAAAAAAAAAAAAAACCAAAAGGAAACTATTCTACCTCTGCGTAACAGCATGTAGTGTTGGGGAAGCTGCTTTAAAACGTAGTTTTCCAATTTTTTGCATCCTCAGATTCCAGATTTTGAAGCATTTTGGAAAAAGCTGCTCTGTTAATATCCTGACAAATGTAGTTAGTAGCATCGCTATTTGTAGCTAGCTCCCTTCTTTTTTTCCTGTGTTGTTGTTGTTTATGCCGATATTAACAGCTCATATACAGTGCAGTGGCCACGCATGACCGAACCGATTTCTGTCATCTTGCTTCGTTAGTTAATCAGTATTTGGTTTGGACTGTGTTCCGACAGGGCTAGGAGGAACGGTTCAGGTGGCTTCCTTCTGGCAGGCAATTGAGGCCCTAATTGGACAAATGTCTCATTGAACTGGTTAAGTGAGTTTCTGGGCACCCATCCCACTCTCCTCGACACTGACATCATCGCTGACATGGAGGATGTGTTCAGGCCCGGAACAGAGACGCAGCGGTGATCTACAACTGACTGCAACACATAAAAGCAATGGCAGTTTAGCGCATTGACACACAGCTGTGTCCGCTAGTTAGCTTCTGTCCCAGAAACACCTTTTTTTTTGTTCTGAGCATCCCTTGTGGTGTAAGATTTTCGCTGAGGTCTTTGATGAGCTGGGAAACAGCTGAGTTTAGCATGTTTAGCTTTCCCAATCTGTAGCCTCCTGATTCCACCAGGTCGTCCCGTTTTGGTCCGTAATGAGCCGTGGCTGAAGACATGCTTTATTTATTTACTTACTGGGATGCACAGCAGAAAAGAGAGTTGGAAACGTTGAAGGGAGGAGAAGAAATGCTCGTACATGTTCTCCAGCACTTCCAGCTTCACTGGAACGTCAGAATAAAACCATCTCTGTCTCAGGAGAATACACACGACACATGCACGTATGCTCCCATGAAATGGCTTGACACAGTTTTCTTTTCTATGCTGACATATTTCATTTTTTCATAGCTAATATCTTAAAACCTGAATTGTGCAGTTGTGCAACAAACTTTTAGCTACATTTAAATGGCCATATGTAGTTGAAAGGTATCAGTCATCTAATTTAGTTTAAATGTAGCTAAAATAAATTGAGTGCGACCACTTAACATGAAAAAGTAGTAAATTGGATGAATGATTTTTTTCAGAGCACTAACACTAACTAAGTGTATGTCTCAGAACTAAAGGTACATAACATTTATTGTTAAATTTCACCATTGTGTCTATATCTTAACAAAAATGAACTAAAAGCCACAAAACTATCATAAAACCACATAAATAATTTTTAGAGCCTTTGCTCTCTCCAGATGTCTGTACCGCTCTCTCCTCAGAGATCGGCGGAGATGATTTTTACTTTAGCAGAAACTTAATGAGTCATTTAGAAACAGGCTGTCAGCGGCAGAAACCCTCACTAGAGTTTGCCCCGCTAAGCAAAACTTGCCCAGCAGTTATGTGTTAATTTGTTTTTTCAAGGTCAAGGGAGTATTCGGCACATAGTTTTTTCCTACTGGTGGCATTTTTTTTTTCAACATACTGCAACACTACAACAAATTCTGCTGTTGTGTGGCAACACAAATTGGTGTATCTGCAATGTTGTTGGCTAAGGCTACACTTTTCTCCTGCAGTTTCATAATTACTTGAATTGAGTGCTTTTTGTGAAAGCCAAGCTTTTCTTGTTTTAATTCTATACTTAGTGTGGTCTGTTATTATGCTTGATTTTCTGGTTCCAGAGTATTTTAGATAAAAAAAAAAAAAGAGTGTCGGCCTTTGAGGACAATACAGTATCTGCTGCCAGATACAATCAGGCAAGAGATGCATTTGTTTAAATGTTCCTCTCGGTTTCAGCATTGTAAGGAAGCTTCAATTATATTGAACACAAATGAACAAAACAATAGAACATGCGTTTCAATCATCATAACAATTTCTCACTCCTCCTTCAATTTCATGTTGAATTAGCATCAATCTGCTTGTAAATTGAATGCTTTGTCTTTTTTTTCGGCTGTCTCATGTCACTGTAGCCACTTTCCACAAATATGATGACTTGGAAAAGTGCTCTTTTATAAATATATGTTGTATTTTCTATTTATTGACAGTCTAAAAGTGTCCGTTACATCACGTTTTAAACATGTATTGTCTGAGTAGAAGTGTGCTATTTTCAGACATTTTGTAGTCATGAAAGCATTTTTCTTTTTCAGCAGATGTGTCCTGATAGCATGATCAGGTGATTACAGTAATCATTATTGTCTGCTGTGATTGCAGATGGTGTTGCACCCTCAGTGCCACCTTGCTGGCTCTCAGCGAGATTGCGAGCAATCTTCCTAATCATGTTACTGTACACTGGGCAATTCAACTTCAATTTGCCTCCTACCAATCGTGGGAGTCTCTGATTGGCTGTTGAAATTAGGAGCTGCGAGAGCACATATTGAAGATTGGCTTGCCCTGATTTTCCAATGGGAGCCCGTCTTGGATTAGCCAAGAAAGAGTTGTTGTTCTTCAAGTTGTTGCAACTGCTGTATAGGCAGTGGAGCTTGGCTTTTCTATAACTGCTATGACAGTCGTTAATAATTTTTGTTAATTTTTTCTTCTGTTTAGTTTTTTTTTTTTTGGGGGGGGGGGTGCTTTTTTGTGTATTTGTGGGTTAACAGGAAGTTATTTAAAGAAGATATTTTGTGTAGGGTATTAAAAGGTAATGTTCCTGGGCCTGGAAGTACTGTTAAATAGAATGAGTTGCAAGTTATTATTTGGTTGTTCTTGACTTAATTAGTAAAATGACTGATGCACTGTTACATTGTTAACTGAATTCATTATTATGGTGGTTATTTTTTACCCCTGGCGCCTGAACCCTATATTGTAAGGCCAAATTCTGTTACACTGCAAGAGTACAATCACCTTTTTAGATTTTGAATGTTAAAAATTCTGCTTGATATATGTTTGTTTGGTTAGCAGTGTTTTTGGCAATCTTTAGACACATTTTTGGTGCGTTGACCCCAGTTTGACCCTTCCTAAAGCAGTGAAGACAAAAAGAGAGCAAGTGACTGCTATTCAGACTGAGCCTCACAGTTCTTTAGGAGGGATCTCAAGCTTTCCTGGACTGGCTCAAGACTGAAGCGCAGCTAAAGAGCTAAAGGCTGAGAGATAGAAGGACCCTGCTGTTCCTTTCACTCATCAAACACACGTCCACACAAAGAGACACACACACACACACACACTTCTGCCACCGGACCTCTTCCACTTATCTTCTTGGCACAGTCTTCAGTCGGCCTTCTGTCTGCGTACAGTCGTGTGTCCGAGCCTTATGTGTGTGAGAGTTGAGTAGCGGCCAGCTGTCTTCCTTTCGCTTTTTGTGCTTCTGTGAGGTCAATGCTTCGTCTTCTCTCTTTTCTGCATCTCTGTGTTTTTGTCTCTTTCACACTGTCTTTCTAGCTAGTCCATTACATTACCATTAGACAGCCCACCCTGCAGTGATCTCATTACTGACACACACACACACACCTACACACACTCTCTCTCTCTCTGCTTTTCCACTCTTCTTTTCTTCCTAGCCATCTTTCATTTCTCTCCTCACTCTTTTTCCTGAGAATCTGCTTTTTCTCTGTAAATTATTTCTCTTTTGTAGTCACTTGGCTCTTTGTTTCTCTGTTCGCTCTCTTTTTTGCCACTGCTTTAAGTTTGTTTTCAAATCATATTTTTGTACTTTACGCTGTTAAAGAGGCATTTGAAAATCCCTCTGGATGCTCTCCTATAGTAATAGTTTTCTCAGAAATGAAATACTGTCATCATTTGCTGAACTTTTTGTTGTTTCAATACCTTATGAATTTCTTTTGTACGTGAAACTTGAATAAAGGGTTTTAAAGAATTGTACCATTCGCCTTTTCCATTGAATTACCATAAATGAAGGTTTTTAAGCTGAGAAAAGGAAATAAAAGTATGCTAAAGGTAGTCCTTTTTGAAGTTTTATACGAGAAACGGATGAGCCCAATTCATTTCAATGAACCAGATCCATCCAGATCACCAAACCAAAGAATAATTTGTTCATGAATCAGACTCATTTGATTCTTTATTTAATCTCACAGACCAATACAATCTTCAGTATCCTCATTTTGTGTTTCTATGTAAGTTGTATGACAGAAACTCGAATCATAGCCATTGTCTTGTTTTGCAGACTGACTGCATTCACATCAGAAGAGTTGATTAGGTAGTAGATGCTAATGCGCTCTCTCAGGATCCCATGTGCTGCAAGGCATCTGTTTATTCCTGCTCTTCTACTTTATTAATCTCCTTACTATAAACTTCTGCCTCTTCATTTAATATACTTCTTATCGCTTTTCAGGAGAGCGGTACATTACCCTGTTGACTGCCAGCTGTAATTGGTCTTAACGTCATGAGGTTGGTGAATTAACCTTGTGATTAGTGTCAGTCCTCACCAGAGACCTGCATCTACGGTTCTTACCATTTTATTTCCCTCTAGACTAAATTCAAGATGCAGTTCATGTTATAAGCTGTGTTTCTTGAGACGTGTGTGAGAGGAAGAGATTTTGAAGGATCGTGTGTAGAATACATCAGACTTTACATACCAGTTCGGTCCTAAATATACACGATTTGACTTCCCAGAGCATCCCAGGTCATAGTATATTGAGCCAAAGATGCCTAGATTATGCTTTTTTTTTTAGGTGTTTTATACATTTGTGAGGGGTTTTCAAACTATTACCCACAACCACTTACAAAACTGAATTTCTGGAGAAACTGAATGCCCAAATCGTGGTTTAAATTCCCAGGGAATACATGCATTAAGTTGCTTTGGGTAAAGTGTGAGGTAATAAGGCAAATTGGGCTGAAAAAAATGATTTGCGTTGGCGATATTATCATAGCCAGTTCCTGAAGTGAAACTGGTGCCGTTTCCTCAAATACAGATTGCATCTGATTGCATTTGACAGCGTTATGGACTGCTGTTAACATCGGGTAATGTTCAGCACCTCCATTTTGGTAATCTGTCACGTCTGCTGTATTATACTACATTATACTTATACTCTATTATAGTTTCTTCCAGCGTGTTTGTTTGAATGAATACAGAGTGTCAAAGTCACTGTAATCCACTCTTTTTCTCTGGCACTTGAGGTCTAAATGTAATCGTGTGAACTAGCGATTTGGGTGGCGGTTTCCACTAAGGTTTGACAATATGATCAGAACTGGTAAACCACATAAGAGAAGATCTGCTGTCCCATCTCAAAGTCTTCCCACTAAAGCATTCTAAAGATTAGAGTTGCGCTCATTGCAAACAGATGTCCTTGCGGGACCTCGTTCCAGCATGTTTAGAAAAGGAAAACCTCTGTAATGACACAGAAACATTCGTTTTATATTAGCAGGGCTGTGATGTTCACTGAGGTTTGGTTGAAGCCCAGAGCATTAGCATAGCGTGGCTAGTCATCAGCATATCGATAATCAACCGGAGCACCAGGCTCACATAATCACTGCAGGGAAAGCGTTTGAAACTCATAGAAATTCCTGCCAATCGTGTTGCTCTTATTGATCCACTACTGCGGAAATTAAACAAAGTTCCATAAGCTCCTTACATAAAATTATAACCCACCTTTAGCATGGAAAGCAATGAGGATGAAGAGGGGAGGGCGCAGGAATAGATAATAGAGAGTGATAGAGAGAGAGAGTAAAAGCATTTTTTGGCCATGGTTCCACAAATAGATTTCTACTGTCCGTCAAAGTGGACAACTGGCCCGTCGCCAGACCGTATTGATTTACTTTACAAAGCACTTGAATGGGCCAGATATCTGTGATTACCCAATTCATTAGTGTAGTCTCTTAGAGCGGATAGGAAATTAGATAAAAGCTAAGCCTAGAGATGGGAAAACCTCAAATTGTCCTGCATGTGCATGTCTGGGTAGGTGGAGTGCACTTTAAACCAATTAAAACCTGCTTGGCTTTCAATACAGCAAACACTATTGTAGCCTCCCATTACATAGTTACAAAAAAATGGGGCTATTAATTTAGGAATAACTGTTGTTACAGGGATACAGAGATACAGAGAGTATCAGTATAGAAAACAAATGAAAATGTTTTATAGAATGTCAACTAAAAGCACGGTTCTGTGATCAGTAGTAAATCTCCATCCGAAGACAGAGGGCGCTCTTGCGCAGAAACTCCAAATACACTCTAAAGAAGAACCCCAGGAATTGCCTATAGCGGAAGGCTAATCGACATAGCTTTTACCGCTGCCTAGAATACTAAAATATGTTGAGTGCCTCATTTTTTTGTAAGAAGCCACATCATCTCACAAAAGGATTTATTTAATCATTTGACGTTATGAAGTGAATTTGGAGTAAAAACATGCTGGAATGTGGTATTTTAATGTGATTTCAGAAGGTGCAGCATTTACTACAAAGAGCCAGAGTTCACTGAGAAGCTACGCAAACAGCTGTCATTAGCCCTATTCACACGGGATTAGTATTATCTTGGGACCTGGTGTGATTTAGAATTTAACCCCCCCACCCCCCCGCTTCTGAATTTATAGAGCATAGGGATGCTCATTTCTGTTTGCAATTCGACCACAATATGCAAAGCTTTGACATCATAGCTTCAAAATAGTTTTCTACCTTCTAAAAGATGTTTCCCCATGCAGATTTCTCAGCAGGTTCAAGTTGGTCACATGGCTTCACCACACTGACCAACAAAGAGCTGAATCGTTTGAAAGCTACATAACTGTCTATGGAAAATTTTGCTACCTTCAGTTTCATAACTGATTATGATGCATGTTTGAATGTGCATATATTTGCAATAAAATAGACATGGTTACCTTATGTGGAAACCAAAAGCACCCGTTGTCAGTCGTTTGTGTGGTGCTGTGATTTGTTGATGCTCCCTGAAGAGCTGGCTTTATCAGGTAGCTTTCAAGTGAGGCTCTCTGGCTAAAAGCCTGAATAATTTTTTACTCAAAAAAAAACCAAACACACACACACATTGTTAGTGCTTTTGAGAGCATTTTTCCCCTTCTTTTCTTCCCCTGTCACTTTAAATAACACCTTCAAAAATTTTCATCTTGTTTGGACTATGTCAACAATCGAAGCAGCTTTGTATCTTACACGTCTTACTTATGAACTCATTTCAGCTGACAAGATGTATTGTGTTCGCTGGTGCCATTATTAGCGTCAAAAGAGTTTATAGCGGCAGTGTGGTGATGTGTTGTACTGAGAACTTCATTGCAGATCATTAACACTTTCTTGACGCATCTAGAAAGAAATACCACGTGACTAGCCTTAGTTTAGCTGCCCCCATCTGCCCCGTACATGAAACATGCATTCTCTGAGATTTCTGTTGTGTTTCGGAAGGTTTTTTTTTAGCTGCTATCAGAGCGTTATTGGTAATTTCCTGTTTTCTCTTGGCCTGTCCACCTCTTTGTCTGTCTTTATCGCCTAAGAGACAGCATTCAGACACCATCATCTCTAATGAATTCTGATACTCATCTAATAGCGTGCGATAATGTTTCAAACGTCAGGTAATAATGTCTCCTTCACTAAGTCATTACAGAGCCCTCACCCCTTTTCCACGTCCACCTTTCATCCCGTCTTGGCGTAGTGCGCAGACACCCCCCCTCTCCTCCTGTTCAGCCGGCTGGCTCATGGCAGACTTCCCTGTGACGTCACACTTCCATGCGCCTAATGCGAACTGACAGCCTCACCTCGTTCATGCATCCCAAATGCACTTCCAGTCATTTAGACTAGCAGAAAAAGGAAATGCTTACTTGCCTGCAAATTCCCTAATAATGCTCTGCTTCGCAACTTAATAACTCCTGTTTATTTACTCAGGGTACCTGGGATGTTACATGGAAACATGAAAATTGATCTGGTTTGCTTTTCTAATACACGTTTCTGGTCTGACTGTGCACCATTAAACAGTACAAGTCATTCCAACGAAAGGAAAATAACAAGCTACAATGTTACGTTAAGTTCATGCATTAGATACAGTATCATCAGCAATACTTTTACAACATTTATGTGTCTTGTTAAGGTGAATTTTTGCATATACATTTTTAACGAAGTTTGAAAGATTTTATTTTAGTTATTTAGTTACAGCTGCTTAACATTAACTTTATATATATATATATATATATATATATATAATTATTTAATTATTTTTACATTTACATTTACATACATGCATATATATATATATATATATATATATATTTACATTTACATTAATATATATTTAGCGATTGTGTTACTTAACATTCAAGCTATGTTTAACTAAATTTGTATAATATTGTTTTATTTATTGTTTTATTAATTGATGTCAATAATAATAATATTAATACTATCTAAAATAAATACATCTAAAATAATTTGTTTACATAATGTGTGTGTTTATGAACTGTGTCTATTATGACACACACATACAGCATGTATTTATGTGTATAAATTTATATTATAAATTTAATAATATATAAATGTAACATTTTTCTTCAATATATACATGCATGTGTGAGTATATTATATATGCATAATTAATATACACAGTATGCACACATGTAAACAAAAACTTTTATTTTGGATGTGATTAATTGGGATTAATAATTTGACAGCAATCAAATTATATATTATTTTTTTAGATCATTTTTTTGATAATTGCTTACTAAACTTACTTAACATTGAATAGTAATTTTTAAAATAATTTTGAAATTGTTATTTATTTACTTCTTAATGTATTTATGTACTTATTTCTAGCAATTGTTACTGTAAAAGTGTCTGAGAACTAATATGGATGATTGTCTTTTTTACAAATCAAACTTGTTTGGCATCTACAACATTCTTTTTATGGTTTGCTAGGGTGAACTTGATCTTCAAAGAACATGCGATCAAACCTGTTGGTTAAAATTAAATCCAACCCCACTCGCAAATATATTACTGAAGCAAAAAGCTCATGTTCAAGCTTACTAAGAATACTAAGAGATTTCCACTGCAGGCAGCAGAGCCCAGATGAGATATTTTTCTTTCTGGTTCTCATTTGGAATCATGTGTGAGTAGCTCTTTTTCGGCACTTTTTCATTGTTTTGCCGGTGAGTCAGTCCAGAGGGCAACAGGAGTGCTAGTGCACGGAGCAAGGTCAGGGCCATGTAATCCCATTACACAATCAGAGGAAGAGACAGGAAATGCCACGCACTGGGCTACAACCCGGGCTGGTCTGTGTATGTATTTGTGAGTGTGGTATATAATACCTAATAAAGAGTGGCATGTGGCATAATGTCCTGTCCCAGTGCAAGGATTGGTGGTTTTGGAACATGGCTAACATTGCTGGCACTGATGTCATCCATTAAACAATAATCACCTCCGGTGCAACGCCATCACAGCGCTTTCTCAAGAGGCCAAACAAGGGCAGCCATGTGGTCACAGTCACAGTCATGGAAACAGAAGATATGTTGCTTCAGACTTAAAAATGGGCCTTTTTAGGAGAGTTTAGTGGTGCAATTATGGTGTATATGTATGAAATTTGTAATGTTTTCTGCAGTTATTTATATATTGTAAGTTATATCAAGATATAACATGACTGTATCTCTGAAAAGCTAATTATTAATGTATCAAATTAATGCTAACACCTTTGTATTTTTGTGTAAGTGTATGCAAAGATTGTTGGATCGGTGTTGTTGGTAGTGTTTGGCACACACAGTTTGGCTAGGCTCGAAGCAGCTGCTGGTCCTGCAGGGGGTCCAGACCCACGGGCTGTGTGTGTGTGTGTGGATTTGGACCCTGACCCGTAGTTTGTTTTTCTGTCACCCTCATGGAGAGCTAGTAAACAGCTGCCCCTCGGGCTGAGTAAACCCAGAGAACGCTCCATCATCAGTTCAGTCGCTGTCTATATTCTCCCTGGGCTTTTAGAGATGACTTTTAGAGTTTTAGAGATGTTTTCTCTTTGCAATTTCCCCCACAGAGCCAATTAAGGTTATCTAAGCACAATTCAGCCATGCAGTAGCATCAAATCAGCATTGTGTAAATTGCGGCGGAAAGTGTCCCATCCTCTCCTTCTCTGCAGGTATGTTGTGTTTTGACGCTGAGTGTGAGAGCTGAAAGGTGTGCGGTGGATCGGGTGACAGTCTTGGCTTCCTGGGTTGCCCCCGTGTAATGAGATCTGTCTGATGTTTGGGCTACTCTCTCTCCAGAGCGCTGTCTGCTTTAGACAGGGTCACAGTGAGCGGCGTGACAGAGATAAGATTAACTGTGTTGCACAAGATCAGGTTTCAAGCACTCAAATGCTGACTTTCTCTTTCTTTCTTTTTTTTTTATTTTGTCCCCTTACCTTGTCTTTCGGTTGTCTTTCTGCTGTCTTTTTGTTGACTATCTGATAATGATTGAGGGCTCTTCATATACAGGTTGTTCTGACTTAATTGACATATAATGTGTTTGTGTGTGGTGTGTACATTTATTATGTGTATATAAAGACACACATATGTTTACATGTTTATATTTATATAATTTATATTATATATATATTTAATATATAAGCATAACATATTTATGTGTGTGTATTTACATATACATAATGCATATACACAGTGCATACACCTAAATTATGCACACTCTGAATTTATTTATTGATTTATTTGGTTATTTATTTATTTTGCCATTACTTTGTTTAGTTTATTTAGTTTAGTATTTTCTTTTTTTTTCTACTTTTTTCATTTTTAGTTTTTCAGTTGTTTATTTATTGTTTATTAATCACAATATTGTGTATATTATGGTGGGCCAAATAGGTTAGAAAATAACTAGACAAGAAAATCTTTATTTATTAGTTTGATTATGATATAATCCAAATCTAAAACTACTAATCCTGAATATAAAAATCCTAATATATAAAAAGCACTATGTATGTATGGGTGAATGCGTGTATTACTCAGATTGTTTTAAATGATATAGAATACATTTTTTAAAAATATATAAAAAAAGAAAATTTTAAAAAAATTCTATTTTGTATCTTTATTCAGGCTCATATAAACTTTATGGTGGACAATCTGTTGGCCGTGGAGAGTTATTTTATAAGAAATGCCATGAAAGAGAATGAGACACCACAATAACATCTAAAATGAAAAAAAAAGCAAACCTCTGGGATCATGTAACCAACAATGGCAGCGATGGCTTCAGCTGTAGAGCGGTTACAAGGGTTGCTATTGTTGCCTCATGAGATGTAGAGGAAATTGTTTCTCCTTTCAGACCACAATGACTTCCCCCATAAAAGAATCATCATCGACTGTCAGAGGAGGAAAACAATATATTTACTCTGCAGGCATCCGTTGTCTGCCTGTGTTTTTACTTTCCTCTCTTGCTCTTCTGTACTTCCAGCATGCTCTTTCTACTCGGCTTTAGAAGGGATTTGGATTTTGCATCAGTACCGCCATCTCATATCAGATTTAAAGTAGACAGTGTGGGTTTTAAAGGATGAACTGAGGAATTTAGTCATTTTCTCTGCTCCATTCCTATCTGTTTTCTCTCGTCCTTTCTATTTAGTTTTTTTTTTCCTTTTGCTCTTTTTACCCTGAAATAGGCCTCAAGAGATCATTATAGGATGCATTTGTAAATATTTCTACTCTCCTCTTGTTCAACATCCTCTACACAAGCCGCAGACAGCTAAACACAAACGGTTTCACTAGATCTGAGAACAAAACAACTGATTCGGCTTATACACGCCAGCCACAAAGACCTAATAAAAAACCATAAAATAGACAGTAAACGCAGCAGCTTTTTGTCTAACGGTCCATTAACATTTTAAGAGTCTTGAATAGTCTGTTTTCCATCCTCTTCCTCACATAGTATGCATTTTCTTGGCTTCTTGTTTTGAGAGCGCCAAGACTAGTTAAAGGAAAATTCTGTCATCATTTACTTATTCTTTATGCGGCTCCAAACCCATGTCCATACCAGTTGAAACTTTTTGCTTTAAATATCTTCATTTGTGTTTTGAAGAAGAAACTAAATCTTGAGGTTCAGTAACTTTCAGCCCACTAGGAACCTTGTAAGCCCCATTGCTGATCCAGTTGTATAGGGACTACAAGTCCCACAATGCACTTGCCCTCACTGCTTAATGCCAATGGATTTCTATTGAGGTTTTGGTTTTACGTTATTGTGTCAGCATCACAGACTGTGCAAAAGCAGGAAATGGTAACTTCTCTCTGTGATTTACGGCATCAGAATATAACGTATAACCCTAACCCTAACTTCACCATCATGCACCACAAGCCCATGTTTGCTCATGATGGTCTCTAAGCTGATCTTTTTGTTTTTTTCCCCTGCACATGGGATGGCACATGTGCATCTGACAAATCAGTCACTTCAACTTCTGTGCTGAGCATGTATGTGCGTAATAATTGCCAGTGAAAAGCATAAATCTTGTATGAATGAAACAGCACAAATCCCTGGTTAGGCTGCATTTGGATAAGCTGCTTGTACTGAGCTTAGCCCCTTTGATTTGTCCTGAGCCCCATCTGAAATGGAGAAAACCTTAGATAAGCGCAACTTACCAACAGGACAAATAAATGTTTTGCTTTCGATTTGATTGCTACCAAACCTGAGTTCTGCATCAGAAGTTGTAGTGTGGAATGGCGATGACAAATATGACTCTCTTTCTCATATTTTCGGTTGTGAATGGGAATGGAGCTGAAGCACATCACTTTAATTTCAGACTTCATGTTTTTCACAACACTGACCCTTTTGTTTCCTGATGCCTGAAGCATCTTTCTCTACAACCGAGTGTGTGTGTGTGTGTGTGTTCTGCACTGTGGTGTCCCAGCGTCCTGAGGCTACCCGCAGAGTTCTGTAGTCCTTTTATTACACCTCTTTCCTGTACTGTCTCTTTGTCCAACTGTCCTGTTGAATTTTCCTCTCCCAAACTGTTCTTCTGTGCACTTTCAAATATTAGCATACTGTTGCCAGTACAGGCTTCAACTTTGCAATTAATGTTTTTTCAGGCCGTCACATTATACAGCTCCGCTTCTTAATGTAAGCCACGAGGGGGGACCATATGGACGACGACCAGACCCCATGCAGAGGGGGTCTGCGAAGCATTATTTTGAAGTCGTGGAAAGTTTATTTGTCTGAACTTGGCAGGAGCTTAATCCACTGAGAAAAGCATTGAGTTGGGATTGGGTGTCATTGCGGGTTAGAGTTACTGTTAAGTTGAAGGGAGGTCGATGAGCTGTCGCTGGACCCTTCAAAATGCCCCAGACAGCTGAAGGAAACCTGCTGGCCTTCAGATTAGTGATGAGAAAACAACGACTCCTGACAGGGCCTGTAATGTGCAAATAAGCTGAGGTTTCAGTGTCAACCTCTCTGTAAGTGACTTGGGCTCATACATACTTTAAAGGTCCCCTGAAGTGCCTTGAAACACGCAGTGTTATTCTATGTGCTGACGTCATCCCAACTGAAACGTGAAGACAGGGCGGGACATATATACCAGCCCCGTCCACTTTTTTCACGTTAAACAACATGAAACCAGACCTCATTTGCCACATTTGAAAGCATATTTGCAGTGTCTGAATTGTTCCCTGTCTCCTGCATTGTCCACTTTCACTGAACAGAAAATGCTACAGCTTCAGCATCTGTTTATGGTGTAGGTGGGCGTCAAAAAAAAGAAAAATGTTACTGTTTTGGAGCACACTGGCTTATAGATGACATTAAAACTATATAAATTCTAACACCCAAAAAACTTTAACTTTCATTTCAGGGGGACTAAGGACTGAATACGTTTGCTTGGATTTGTTTGCCGTTTATGTTCTTGTGTCAGAGCCAAACGTATTTGCTAAAGCTAAGCTTCCTTTATTACAAAGACATGAAACCGTATCCAAGTTATTACTTCATAAATGGGAAACTGAAGCTTTCAGATGTGTTAGATGATCCTTGATGGCTACTGTAGAAGCGCTGGGTATAGGATCCTGCTAAAAATCCAATACAAATGAAGGTATTTTGGAAAAATGAGAGCAGATACTCTTATGTTGGAGATCTAATTCAGCTAATTTAACATGTTCAGGTCTTCTGTGGAGAGGAGCCAAAAAAACTCTTTACTTATTACATGTTATACAAGTACAAGACTCTGTCTTCCATTTGGTTCTGGTTTGTTTTCTGCAAGAACTGTGTTGAAATGTAGTTAAGTGTTACAGGTACATGCGGGCTGGATTTCTTTCGAATCCCTTGACAGGTTGAAACAGAAAGTGCTGAGTTTTGAGTTCCAAAAATGGCCTCCAGCACTGTCCTCATAACCCGGCTAGCCAGCAGGGCTTGACATTTGCCACCTCATTAATGGGCTAATTAGCCTGATTTTGACTCAAACAAGTGCGAATCCATCCGTTCGTCTATACATAAGGGAGTTTCATATTGTACATGTAGTGCAATTCTATCCTTCCCATTTTTTTTTCCGTTTTGGCTCACACCGCTCAGAACAATGGAAAAGTGTTTTTGTAACTTCAGGATTGTTGAGTAAGTATTTCTCAAGTTTGCTTTTTCAGCTTCCACCGTTCAATCCATAGCCCAATCTCTTCCTGTGTTCTCAGGCCTACGCTAGGTCTCATTGTCCCCACTGCCCCAAACACCTCCCCCCCGTGCAAGTTCTTTTTCTCTCCATCCAATTGTTTCTCAGGTAATTATATTTTCATTTCATACTTCAATTGAGTGGCTTTGCACTTAGGGTTTCGTTATGACAATTTTGGTTATTTATTTTCTTCTCTGTTAAGAGGCTGTTGATTTGCAGATGGAGAGAGAGAGAGAGAGAGAGAGAGGAAGAGGCAGAGAGGCCTCTTCAGGCACCTGACATTTTGCTGCTCTTCATTAAAAAGGAGCGGCAAACAGTCAAGGTCTAATTAAGACATCAATGTAGGCACGGTTATGAACATTCACACTTTTTCCGAGACACATCACAGCAAATCCCTTTAACTTCCCTCATGTCTGACTTGTGCTTAGTGGTTGTACTCCATATACATATCCCATATTATATTGCATTTTGCATATACCGCACAGCTTGTTCACTGCCAGTCATGAATGTGTTGGTTTAGAAAGTATAACTGTCGGTTTGAAATGCAGATACAAATTGCTTTATTTCCAAAATTAGTGTAATGGTTACATTATATTATTATATTATGCATATGTTTATTTTTTTCTGATAAACAGTATTTCTAATTATTTAAAAACAAATACATTAATATGTTAGATTATATTGCATATTGCACACTTTCCCCCTACCAGTCAGAATTTTTTTTGAATGAATGTAATGTAATATAATATGTGCCACAATCAAACTTAAAATAATTACAATAATTGTAAAAAAAAATGTAATATATTTTTAAAAAATGCTGTATATTTTTTCCTGATACACAGTAGTTCTTTTGAAGTCTCTTCTTGACTGACATGTGCTTAGCTGTTGTACCAGTGTGAGGGTGTTTGTTTAGAAGGCATTGCTGTGTGTTGCCTCTACACGTCTGTCACTCTTTTCATTTGCAGATATGCTTTTTGATTGATAAAACCTAAAAGCACAGTCATGACCATGTTTCCACAAGCGCCAATTATTCTGGGAATGTTTGAACAGACGGGAAAACCCAGACAACTTGATGATGTGTTTTTTCTGCCCTCTTCTATGTGACTCAGGCAACTTTCTCCACTGGCCATCTTCAGATCTACTGTCTGGTTTCTGGCCTTGTGGGGGTCATGGTTCGACTTATTTCCCAGCTCTACTGTAAGCCTCAGACTGACTCATTACTGCCGGTTTCCATGAGCACAGACCCGGAGGCTATGATACGGCTTTACCTGTTTGTTCATGGTGCAGGTAACAAGTAGACTTCTTGACAGTCAGGACTTTGTATGTGCACGTAACCGTGACTCACATAGATGCGTGTACCTGAGTTTTCTGTTTTTTTAGGTTTTTGTCTTTTAACAAGACGCAGACAGGCTTACAGGTTCCCACAGGAAAGAGATTACTTACGGAATATCATAGCCCTCAAAGTCAGCATTTATACAACAGTTTGGACTGCTGTCAGTGTTAAAGCAATAGACCCAAGCGCTCAAGCATCAGTCAGACATGCTTCAGAGATTAGGCTGAGAAATCTTGTATGGCTGCGTTCTCTCAAAGAGAATATGTTAAAAGGGCTTGCTTGATCCACGAGTCCCTGAAATGACCTTGTTCAGAAACTACTGCTGTATTATGAAGGCTTTAGTGAAACACAGCCTTCAATAGAAGGAGCAGCAGACTGTATGTATACCTACAATGCACAGATCCAATATCTATTTTCTCTGTGCATTTGGTTGAATCATTGAAGATATAGCTGTCTGTTTTTTTATCTGAATCATGTGTTTTTTTGCACTAGTAGTAGTTACACATTGGTCATTTATCATCTATAGACATTAATTCATTTATTATAAATTATAATGTTATATTAACATATTTTAAATATAAATTAAGAAAAAAAGTAGGAGAGTTTTGTGCATTTTTTGAAAGCAACTCAACTCTGTATTTTTGATGGCATGCATGCAACAAGATCAACTCTGTAGCAGTAAATTCTAAATTGGTCGACATTGTACAGTAAATGCAGCCCAAATGTTGTGAAATAATGTTGATTTTCATCTCGGATGTGTCTGAGGTTATAAAGAGTGCTTGCTCAGCTAAAGAGCTGTCAGACGGCCTCCTGGATGGAATTGTTCTCACAGCTGTAATTATGTGGTAAAGCGTTGTTTTTGTAAACCATCCCTCTTTGTTTCTTCCCTCTCTGTTGCTCTTTCTTTCTGAAAGTGGAAGTTCTCTCATGGCTGAAGTATGTAAGGTCTGGCCGGCGGCAGGGTCCGTGACTCCCTCTCCCTCATATAAGATATCAACTTCATAGGCAGAGGAGCTGTCGTTGAGATTTTGCAGCTGTCGGCCCTTTAAAATGTGCTTTTCTTTTCTGTCCTCATATGCGTAACGCTCACTCTAGTAGGCAAATTTCTAATAAATTGTTAAAAATGTCATTAATCACTCAACAAAGCTATAAATGGAGTTGCGATTGCATTAGCAGTGTTTTGCGCGTGCTTCACACTGGCACAGTGTTTCTGAGGAAAGCCGCAGGGGCGTTTAAATAGTCTTTCAGTCTCCACTGCTAATAACAGCTTTTGCTCTCCGCTGTGTGAATTTTTGTGGTGTATCAATTGTGGATTGCTTACCGTTTCACAATTTTATTTAAACTCGAAAGATGGCACAGTCTCATTGTGGATGTGGCTCAGAGTCTGTTCGCTCTCAAGGGTGCAGAAAACTGTTTTTTTGCTATTGTGTATTAACACACACCAGCGTTTCCTGCACTGCTATTTTGAATCTCTACTAAACCAAAAGGAATCTTATTATTTAAAAATATAACAGTGTAAGAAATTAGAGATTAGAATGCTATGAAAAGACTCATTATGGACTCTTATAAGCCAGTTTTGTTAACGAAATCAATCAATGGGACTCACAAACTTATAAGATTTATGTCTGAATCAGTCAGAGAGGTGAACTAGTATCTGACACACTGGGTGAATATTTATATGAAAATGATAAAATAGTATTGGAAGTATGTTTTGTTTAGGACTAAATACTGCAGGACCACTAGCCAGGTTTCCATCCAAGGAGTCTTTGCGAAAAAATATTTAGCGCTTCCAATTTATTACCGATATAGCTGATGGAGATGCTAAATATCGCTAGTATTTTGTTAATGTCAACACAGTATTTTTCTGTTTAACTTTAGTGCATAAGTTCTGTATTGATACCTCAAATGTCGCAAAAAATAGTTTGGAAACACCTTTTGTAGAGAAAATGGGCTTTAAATGTAGTGTCACCTGACAGAACTCTGTGCTCGTGGTGTTGCTTGTGCCAAAGCATCTTAGCCTTTCAAAGACGCATTAAATGAGTTGATGAGTTACCTCTCAAACATAAATATATTCATTTTCTTTTTAATACTTTGAAAGTTAAAATTTATTAAGCCTGATTTTGTTCAGGATATTATAGTTGTCGAATTAGTACTACATAGTTTATTGTGCGACGCCGACAGGATCACTAGATTTTTTCCCCTTATAAAAGTGGCTTACTATACTCATTCAGGAATAAGACATTATTCTAAAAATTGTTTATCTGTGTACATTCACAATAAAAAACAGTTGTGCTTTTGTAAATAATTGGATGCTTCATTCAAGAGCGCATCACAAAAATGATCTGAACTTCTGCATATAGGCTGCTACTTGTTGCCTTTGTTTTGTTTTGTTTATTTATTATTCATTTACAAAAAGTATATATTTGGCATATAGGCTTTTTTTTTTCCTTTTGATGGCTTATGTTTTTCTCTGTTCGCACAAGCTCTGCGTGTGATGTGATGTGAATCCTCACGCTCTGATGTTTATGCTGCTTTTTTCACGTATGAAATTAATTCCAGTTTAAGGGCATTTTTGTTTTGCGATACACCAAAACTTATGCGACAATTAGTTTTTTTAAGGATGACGTCATCACACACACCATTTTATCGGTAAAAGACCAGTTGGATGGAAACAGACTTGAGACAAATTTTGCAAATTCTCTTTGTCGATAACAAAGCAGCGTAAAAACTGAATGGAAACTAGGCTATAGACATACATACACACACTCCACATAAAATCACATCAGCCATGTGAGTGGAAGCCCCGGGGAGCTTGTCTGTGGGTGAAGTCTGATAAATTCATTTTGTTTTCTCTAGGCTGAAGCGGGGAGACAGAGAGATTGTCTGATGTGTCTGTCTCTATCGTGTCTTATGACTATGAGCTTATTAGCTCTCATCATTCACATAGAGTTAGTAGTATTCTTATGACCGAGATTGTTGAGTTTTTCATCTAATAAGGGTGTTGATTTTTATTTTTAATTTTTTTTAAATGAATTAACATAAAAAGTATTTTCAGTTTTGTTGTCTTACCGAAAATATATTCTTTTCTTATTTTTCAGTTATGGCTCACAGGTGGATCACTGTGTTTTGGCTTTTGTATGTGTCATATGTTGATTTTGTGTGTATTTGTGTGCAGATTAGATTGAGCGGTCAGACGGTCTGCTCTGATTAATCACTGAGCAGTCAAGCGAAGCCAGAACGTTTGCAGCCTATGTTTGTGTGACCGACCGATTTAATGGCTGCACAAACCACGCGTTGTTTTGATCTCGCATCAGTCAAACTGAACAAAACAGGAATGGAGAGGGTTGGTCAGCTGTGTGCGTTTGCACATATGTCATACCTTCATTTCCATACAAAATGAGTGCGCAGGAAGTAAGAAGAGACTTCGTAGGCAATAATGATATTGGTTCCGGCACTGGGATCAAAGGTCAATGAGTTACTGTGAGTTAGAGGACGGGAGATTGATCAGTTCAAACGATAATCGATTGATACGAATGCCTTGCACACGCAGATAGATGGTTGCACATGTATGCAGACAGACTTGGCAGTCATTGGCAATAATTCACTAAGCTGACTGCAAGCCAGCTGGACCCCAAAACTACACACCCTCACCCCCCTTTCTCCTACACAGGATGGGGGGCACGGCAGACCCCCCCCCCCCCTTCAACCCCTTTTCACCCTCCTTTTAGGCATGTGTCAGCTGCACCCGTTCCCCAGGCATCCCCGTGCCTCCGGGTCTGTCGGGGTATGCTCAGTTCATCCGCCCCCTTTTTTCTAGCCTCTTTGTCCATTCATTGGGGATTAGTGTTATTGAATTATGCTACAGCCCTGTCACTCTCCCTAGATCACAGTTTTACCCCCTCCTGCCGTCTCTGTAGGGGCTACGCATGGGAGGGCGTCTGCCCGGGGTCAGGCCCCCCGACGCACGGCTGAGGGTGAGAGGAAGTGCAGGCCCGTGAAGCGTGACTTCCTCTACCTGGGATGAGTGCCACTGAGCACCAGAGAAGTGACAAGCTGCTCGCTTGATGGATGCGGAGGATCGTTTGATTCTATCTTTAATGTTTAACACACCATGAGCAGGACCACATGGCATCTAGGCCTGTGGAAACATGTCAGTTGTACACGTCAATCACCCATTAATTTAGTTAATAGCTTAGTTATTTTAATTAATATTTTAAGCCAAGATATATTAACATATTCATTGTTGGGATAGTTGAAATGTAAGATTTAGTATACAGTATCGGTCAGTATTAATTGGCAGTTGATATTTCGGGGGAATGCATCCTGTTTAATGTCTTTTGGTTTCAGGCCTGATTTCAGCAACCATTAAGAATTTAGTAAACTCAGCTGCTGAAATTCATTCTTCAAACAAATGACTCATTTGAGCCAGCTCGTTTAAGAAATCAATCAAAAAGGCTCAGACTTTTTGAATAAAACAGAATGGTTACTGAATTACCAGACTCAGCAATGGATGTTTAAAATGATGAGATAGAAGAAATCTACATCATTTTATGCATGTATTCCATCCTTCAAAATCAAGGCTAAAAAAAATCTGCCAGTTTTATCTGAATCTTCTCAGGACTCAAAGAAAGGAACGGATATAATGTGAGAAGTACAGTAAAAATGGATAGGGGCAGGAGACAAAGCTTGCAGCCTTGCAGACGCCAGGGGAGATGTCTGACTTTCCACATGGCTGCCTGCGCACATGAGTGACTAAACCCATCACCTTGGTCTGTCTGTATCCATAGCGTTCTCCATACTTTAGCGAAAAAGCCCTTTAATTTCCAGATCTTCATGAGCACCATCGGAAGTCAGCAAGAATCTCGCCAGCGTTAAGCACCGCTTGCTACGTAACCAAAACTGCTAGGCAGTTAAATACAGGGCTTGCTAAGCAGACCTCTGGAATTTATAAGCATGTTTGTAAGTATTGCATGTCCGTTACCATCTAAGGAGCTGCAGTATTTGTTTTAAATATAAGGTAGCAAAAACAACATACTAAAATGGCCCCACATCCATCTACAACCCCCCTTTCGGACGCCCCATGGCTCAAGAATAAGACGGAGGTCAAATGACACACTCACACACAAATACACAACGTGTTTTATGCTTTTGTTGGTCTTCACACCTCATTCTGAGCCCTCTGCTCAACAGAGCAGCATCAACACTTCCTGTTTAAGACCCCTTGGGACCAATGCACACATTTTTTACTCTTTCTCCCAAACACAAACCCATTTACCTCATCAAAGCATAGTTTTGTGTATCCACACTAAGACAGAGGCTGTTTTCGATGCTTCTGACATATGGAGCCCATTATTCAGGGTTTATTTATTCACACAAAAGGTGGGGGTCTGGCCAACCATAAAGTTAGAAAGACTGAGAGAGAAACAAAGGGAAAGATGAGCAGACTGTTTATGTACGCTGTTCAGAATGTTTGAACAGAAAAAGAATGTAGGAAAGGTACCGGCAAAAAACTGTTAATGAGTAACTGTAAGTTATCTAACCAAATGGTGAAAATTATAGGTTTTTCAAGGTAGTGCTATAATTTTCTGTGAAGTATTGTAAATATCATGATTTTTGGAAATACAAGGTATGAATTACCTTGTGTTAGAGTCACATTCTATATTTAACAACACAATACATGTGTTTTTTACAGTAAAAATGCAAATAAACAATTAATCACCTAACAATTTACAGTAAAAATGTTGTAAGTACATGTACTGTAAAATAAACTGCAAGCAATAATCTTCAAAAGGCAGATATTACCATTTTAATATTGGGACATCTTTCACAATATGAATCTTTTTATATTCCAGCATATTTTTTTTTTTATTTAACACAGATGTATTTATTTTAACAAGGACCTCTTTCTCACTCAATAGCTTTGGACTGCGAGAAAGGAAAAGAGGAAATGAGACAATGAGAGGTTAAAAAAATACTTGACAGGACCAATACTTGTTTTGTTGTTTTGCAGACAAAATAGTCTAGGTGTCAAGACCTGCTTTTTTCATATTTTAACCACCAAATGAGAGAGAGAGGGACTGAAATCTTTAGAAAGGACACAAGTTCAGTTACTGAAATTGACCAACAGGAAACCCGAGTGTTTCTGGCCTGAATCTGGACAAACACAGACCCGACTGGACGGAGTCTGTGGTGAGAGGATAAAAGAGGGGAAGAATGAGCGAGGGAAGGAATTTGGTGTGTTCTTTCATTTCTGGCTCTTAGATCTCCAAATAAAGAGTGGGAACGTAACTCTACCTGTGCCTAGAGGAGAGAAAAATGACAAATCTCTTAAGTATCTGAATTGTTTCTCAGAGAGAGAATTAATAAAAATGCTTACATATTGAATGTTAATATGAAATCATTCATTATAAAAATTCTTGCAAGACCAGTTTACTTGGTTGTACTAAATGTTTTTGTGTGTGTGTGTGTATATATATATATATATATATATATATATACACACACACACAATTAACATAATTAAAATATATTACACATATGAAATAATATTTGTTAACCCATTTATGAAATAACAAAAAAAAGTATTTTTACTTGTATATTGCTAGAAGTCAAGACAAAGAGATCCTGATAACAGTACAATAGTGTCTCTTTTTATTAACATCTGTATCTTTTTATTTCTCCTTCAGAATAGAAACATCTAGAAACATGCATATAGAGAGACAGCAAGACAGATGGAGGCTGAGAGTCTGTCCTTTCCTGGCCACCTCATACAAATAACCATTTTTAATTGATTTCTGCTTTCATTCCTTTAGAATATGTTATTTAGCAACACGCAGATGCTGTCCAGCTCACTAAATCTTAAACAGCCGACGCGAAATGCAAAACATTTGCTTTCCATCTCATTATAACAAACGTCTGCTTCTCGCGAAAACAATAGAGCGCATTAAATCAACAGCAACTGTGTTTGATTTGCCATTCGCTCAGTCGTGGACACAGCGTCTCGATCAGACTGCCAGAGCCAGACGTTACCTCACAAAGGCAGTTTAGAGTAAGGAAATGCTTTATAGTGCAGGTAATGCAGTGCCGCATCACGGACAGGCAGACACAGACATCCAGTAGCTTCTCAGTGCCAGTCGGGACAAGTCCTGCTCTTCAACTCTCGCTTTCGGTAATAAACCATAATTGGAGGATATGACACAAACTAGATGTCCTATTTTAAACAGATAGTCTAATATTTGTGCATCCTGTCTGCTACAACATTAATTTCCAGTGTCTAAGCAGCTGTACCTGAATGGGTTGTCAGCATTTGAAATAATTTGATTCACATTTGACCCACATTAGACAGCAAGCTGTCATTCTTTTCCATAATGAGTCTCTCTGAGCGCACCCTAGGGCCTTAGCAATGGACATTTTGGGGGGGTCACACACACACCCACCCGAGGCCCTTTTCCTCAATTGTCTGTAGTGTAACTTTCCTCTTGCCATTCGTGGTTTCCTTCTCGTAGATGAACGTTATCATGCTGAGTTTCCGCATACAGTTAGCACACTCAAATTAGACACAGACACACACACACACACACAGTGGTTGGGCACTGACCGGCAGTAATGGCATTAATGGTTCTGGCCTACATACAGTGTCTTCCAGTGTGTGTGTGTGTGTGGAGTGCACAGGATACAGAGCCAGACGAGAAAAGGAAAGGTTAGATTTGCATACATAATAACTGAACCAATTTCAAAACATGTGGCGGCTGAACAATGATACTGATATGGTAGTGTTTAAATAACATGTTTTTCACAGAGAGCCAGACTTTGACTATCGTCATGAAGTCTGGTCTGTTTTGCTGTTTCTTGCAGCAAAAAAGCACTCACTTGGACAGAAAACACTAACTGACTGATGCAAAATCACTGTTTTACGATTCGTTTAGAGGATGCTATCTGTTAAATCAAAAGATCCTGATGCACCACATTTTTGTGTAAGACACATTAGAGAAAGAAGCACAGAAAATTCTACACTAAATGTCGTGTTTCAATAGAATTATAGAATACTGACATACTGTAGTTGACTTTAAATATGACCTGTAATATGCAGTATGTGAATTTATATGCAGGGTTATTATAGTTAACGAAAACGAACGAAAAGACTAAAACTAGAATTAAAAAATTTTCGTTAACTGAAATAAAAATAAAAACGAGAGTTTAAAAAAAAATTAAAACTAACTGAAACTGTTTTGTGTGTATACAAAACTAACTTAAACAAACTAATATTATAGCAAAAACGTCCTTCGTTTTCGTCTTTGTAATAAGCCTTTTGGGTTGAATTAAAATCTATTTA
>JAUCMS010000050.1:13233416-13269307 GCA_032357445.1 Enteromius radiatus | reverse complement strand
CAGTTATATTATAGTTATACAATACATATTCTGGTGATTTTGATTTATGCACCTGACAAATATCCTAATTTAAAAAAAAAACGAAAACTAACACTGAAACTAATAAAAACTAAACTAAAACGAAGCAATTTCAAAATATAAAAACTAATAAAAACTAGCAAACTGCCTCTAAAAACTAATTAAAACTAACTGAATTAGAAAACAAAAAGTCAAAACGAAATAAATACTAAAACTAATGAAAAATCCAAAACTATTATAACCTTGTTTATATGCTGTAGCTACATAATCTAAATGCTGCTTTTCAAAAGTCATTAGCATAAACCATCAAAATAAACATGAATTTTACCATAAAAAGATTTCACTTTTCCTGTCTTTCAGGTGAATTAATGTTGTGGCCTAACAATAGTTTGAAGTAAAACTTGCTGAGAAAGTTAGCTCAAGCTAGCTATAGCTAGCTAACTTATGAAAAATATGTATATATTGGAATTACTTCTGAAGGATCACATGATGCTGATGGTTATGGTTGCTGAAAATTTAGCTTTGCCATCACAGGAATAAATTCCATTTTGAAATATATAAAATAGAAAACATTTCAAGTTTGCCGTTTTTACAAGACAAGCAATTATGTCTGTTCACTTGCATACAGTATGTTTCTGGCTTAAGAGCTTAACAGTCATAGCTCAGGCATTTCCTTCCTGTTTCACCTCTCACCCTTCCTTTATATCCGTCTCTACTGGACAACCTTACAAAGGTGCTGAAAGAAATTGTAATAAGTGGAATATATATAACAGCTTTCCTGTGTTTCTTAGGGAGTGTCATTTATGAAAGGCAAGTCTAAAATCCCCCTCCAGCCCTCGCCGCACCTCTGTTCTTATAATATATTGAACGACCGAGACAATAACACACATCTGGTTTCCACCTCCCTATAGTTCTGTCAACGTGATTTGCTGCAACCGGGGAGTGCTTAGAGCCGGCATGGCGTATAGTCGTCCACTGCTACTCCAGCCCCACATATGTGTGTGTCTTCTGTATACGAGGGCATGGCAGCATGTCATTAAGGGGTGATGGAGGTGTACATTGACGACAGCAGGAAGCGAAGGACCTCAGCTGAATTTATAGTTGCAGTCACCCATGAGAGAGGAGAGCTTTGCTGTTATGACCCCCCTCCTCTTTACCCACAATGCATAGAGGTTGATTTAGTGGTGATCTTGTCTTTGTAACAAGACCTCCAGGTTTTGTTCAATTATTGATCTGCTAAGGGGGTATTAGGTGTGTGTGTGTGTGCACTGTCAATTTAGTGTGGCTGCGTGATTAGCTTTCTCTTCTCTGTTTAGGACAATGGAACCTGCTAGCAAAAATCTCAATGATTCTTCAAGCTTATTTCGTTGCTTTTGGCTCTGTGTGTGTACATTATGAATGGATTCATGTCTTTTGTATCATTTAATATAAATATATATATTATGTATGGGTGTGTGTGCATATATATATGTATATATATATATGGATTACAGGGGACAAATGCTAAATTAATTAAATTAAAATTAATTAATGTAAAAATATATTTTTAACAATATATTTATTTATTTATGTGGGGAATAGCTTTTTTTATATTTTAGCTTTTTTAATGTTTGATAATAAATTGATTCACTGCTGGTGTAATATGTTTTTGACTCCCTATACAAACTGACTAAGAAATAATTGCTTATGAAACATTTTTGATTCAGTAAAAAGATCCAGTTCGTAAGAGCCATTTGCTCATGAATCTGACTACACTGGCAGAGGTATGTTCTTCATTTACCCAAAAGAGCCTAATTTGTTTGTGAATCTTACATAATATAGGTTTGGCGCTGTTGCAGCAAAGTCTTTTAAACTGAAAAACCGACTGAATATTACATTTTGAAAATACACAGTAAGGTATATCTAGATTAGTCCAGTGTCTCTAACAAATGCTCACACACAAACCTTATTTATTCATTTCTGAAAGTGTGTCAGACATATGTGCATGTTTGTGTACACATGTCATATGTGCACGTGTGATCAATTAGAACACATCCCATGAGACTCACCATAAACCTGTTCACAGGACATAAGCACTGCACAAAACGAGAGTGTGTGCTACACTGTGCATGATTTGAGAGGTTGCGTGTATGTATTCTCTGAACAGGTCAGCACTAGGGCTTACCGCTGTAAAACCCCCTGCATCCCACGGGACGTGTTGCCGTGGTTACAGTGATGGTGACGGCCGATTCTGGGCATTAGGGTTGTGGCCTGCTTTGCTACGGCCATGAAAACAAGCATGCTCAGCAGGTCACATGGCCCCCATCTCCGACTACAGCAGGTCACATGACCCTTATCGCTTTCTACGCCCAGGAGGGCCATCGAACGAGTGGTCAGTCCTGGTAGGACAGTAGAAAGCAGATATTGCTTTGAATGAAAACAGTGTATTTGAGGCGTGATGGGCCAGATAAGCTATAGCAGGTCCGTAGGGAAAGCCGAACAGGTCATCTGATAACAGGAACCTTGTCTCTCACACACACACACAACTTTCCCTCATACACAGCTTCCAGCATAAACAAAGCTGCACTCCATCTCTCAACACTTTGTTAGTCGTTTTCTCTTTTTCTGCTATCCTCATTTCCTCTGTCCTGCTTTCTGTACACGCTTTATGCCTCCATCTCTTTGTCATGTCTGTGTATAGATGTAGAATGGTGCTGTCGAGTGATTAGTGTGAGCTTTAATCAAAACCCTTTATACAATTGCCTCGCAGGTGGACCAGAAGTTGATTTATTATCATCACAGCGTTCTCTCTCTTCCGCAATCACTCTCTTAGTTGAATTATTTAGAATTCACTTTAATGAAACTACCAAAGCAGTGCGAAATAATTTAAATATGGTACATTTTTATGCAATTTTTTACAATACTTGATTCTGATAGGGTTTTGTATAAATGACCATTTTATTGTATTGTTTTTTTTTTTTTTTTTTCAAATTAAATTTTTTTTTTAAATAAAATATTTTATCAGAAGCATACAGAGGGACGAAAATGATAAAATAAAATAAAACATAAAGTGAAATAAAATTACTTGAATCCTGTGGTCCATTCTGGGGTTCTGACTACAATCATACATACATCTGGAGGTCCCGAGCGAGACAAATGGATGGCCATTGTGAACCACGCATCATGAGAAAAGAAAAGAAAAGAAAAGAAAAGAAAAGAAAAGAAAGAACAAATAAGGTCCCTGGATATACAGGTACTCGTATTGTATTGAAAGAGAGGGAGAGTGAAAAATAGACTGACCTTACCAAAGGACAAAGACTGAAAGAATATTACTCCCAAGACGATGTGAGACAATGAAGTGCATTTGTGTAGAAACAAAATGAAGAAGAGTAATGCAATGAAGAGCAATTCCAAGAAATGCAATCGAAGTAAGATTTACGTACGTTTTTTTCCCCTCTGGTTAATAAGGTGTACATACAAATGCATCTTTATTGAAGTTAGTATGATGTTAATAAAGCAAAAAGCATCATCTAACAACCTCAGACAAGTTACTGTACATATCTGGCCTCTAGAAGCAGAAAGGTTTAAATACTAGGATTATAGTCTCGCTTGGCCAGACTTTTGATTTACCCCATAAAGCCTCATCTTCATTGCAGCTTATCCCGGCCTAGATCGTCCAACATAGGGAGGAAGAGACCGTCTGGCCATTGCGTTGGTCGTGTCATTTACTGTATAGTCTCGCGTAGCCAGACCTTCAGAATTCATAGCAGCTTTCTTTGGCCAAGGCCCGTCCATAAGGCCGACATGTCAAACAACCAATCACAGTTCGTTTCATTCAGCGTCATGTTTCGGGGCGTGGAAATGTCCCCACAACCACAGTCAGCATACAAAAACAAACAAAAAAACAAGCAGCAAGTTATTGATCTGTTTGTGCACGTATAACAACAATGGCATCTGCATTACCACATCTGATCAAAACACAGAGTAAGACTCAGGACTTATGGAAACATATGCAGACTTTGTTCACTAACAAACTAACAAACACAGATTATTTTGTTGACACAACTCTAAAGACGAAGCTGAATTTACTATTGTGCGGGAGGAGTTTGTTGGCGTTCTTCATGACACAAGTTTGGCGATCTGCACGTCTTGTCGAAGTGCACTAATGAGGTACAATAGTGTTTCCATCGGCAAACAGGTTAAAATATCTCTTTTTGTCTCCACTAAGTGCCTCAAACAAAACTCCTGGACATATCTTAAAAAGTCAATGCTGTGAACCTCACATACTTTTGAGAATCCAGCGTTTAGCTGATCTTGATAAATGCTCATTGTCACTCATGTAAACACGACAGTTTTTCTTCCGCAATCACACGTCTGCGCTCTGTTTCCCGGTGGACTGAAAATAAACGCGACACTCGCGTCCCCCGGAAAACCGATAAAATGAAACCAATCAGATGACGACTTCGACATTCCTGAGTTGTTTCCAGTTAAGTGTACAATATGCATCAGACGTTTAGCCAACGTTTCGTGGGCGTGACGTCTGAGGCTGAGACTGTCATTTAAGGCCGAGACTACTAGGAAGATAAACGAGGCTTTTATTCTGACTGATCATGCACTCAGTTCGATTTCAGTGTACTCTTTGTTCACTTTGTCAAATTACAGCCTGCTAACTTGCAATACAATATGATTGTTCTCCAGGGGAGAAATTTGAACTGTGTTTTTCTGTTTTCCTTTCAAAATGCAACTTTAGATATCGTTCACTTCCATTTTCAGCACTTAAACGATAAGTGAGCGAGACAGAGAGATGCATTATGCTCGTGCGACACAACAAACATTTTTGAAGTTGCTTTGATTGCAGAATTATGTACCTATAGATACTAAATTCAGCGCAGCGGTTCTGAGCAGCTCGGCTGTCACTAATAATTTTGTTGTCGCTTAGGGTCGTTTTGGCTCCTCTGATCAGTTCTCACCCCACTGAGATTTCACTTTCGTTTTTCCCAACAGAGATGTGAGATTTGTCACACTCATTTTGATGCCTAATGCTTTTTCTTGTGAAAGCAGTTATATATTAGGAATATTTAAAAAACTTGAAATGGCTACCCTTTATTCTTTGAAACTTTAAAACAAAGGCATGTTACAGTATGTTCACAATCAGCGTTGAGTTTTTTAATGGTGCATACTAATTTGTCTGCGGTTTGTTTTAGCATGCCGTTTTTATGTTGCTTTGATACTCCTTTTATGGGTCTTGCTGTCGTGGTGCAAATGAGAGGGGCTGTTTAATTCATGTTTACTTTATTTTTTTCCCTCCACACACAATTAATAGGACACCCAATCTTACAGAGCAGAGCACGGTTTCTTTCCTCTTAAAAACTGCCATAGCTTCTCTACATACACATGGATAAAGCTATTGAGAGTACGGCAAAATATATGATAGAAGCTGTAACCAAAATTACTCTCATTTTAAGCAACACGCTCGTTAATCTTGTAGGGTCTCTGAACTTAGAAAGGTACAACATTGTGTCTACGAAACTCTGGGAGAGAGAGGAAACCTCAGCGAGGAATTCAACTGCGTCAGAAATCCTAATGCAAAACAGTTCAGGCCAATTAAGTGCAGAAAAACACCGTATAACCACTGGTTCAACATTAGTTTTACCTCAAACTCATTTTCAATAAGCTCACTTGGACACAATCCACCACACTGGCGGTGGTTCTGTCATTTTAAGACTTCTCTAAATATAGCCGGCTGGTCCTAGCAGTGAAGGCTGCGTGTTGGCATTTTTGGATAATTAGGGATATTTTTGATCATGTTTCACCACAACCCCTTTTTATTCAGATCTGGTTTCTGTAACTAACAAGAAAAAAGCTGACTTTAAGTTGTGTGGGTTTTAAACTTTGGTCAGGTAATATCAAAGCAGGGAGTTTGTCCTCCAGGCACTTCTGTTTCATCTCAATGGCAAACATTCATGTAATTAGACTGACCTGGTCATTTTTATGGTGCTCATGTGACCATAGGTCACTGCTGAGGGATTTATGATGGCATGCGTAACTATTTTTTCCTCAGCTTGTTAGATACTGGTTAGTTTTAATTGATTGTGGTTGGATTATTTATAAAAGCTGACAGAATTGGAAAAAGGAAAATGCCAATCGTTTCGTTTTTGGAAGAATTCATATTTTATTTATTATTCTTTTATTTTATTTTATTTTATTTATTTATTATCTTTTGTGATCTACCATCGTTATTGGAAACATGAGCAGGGCTGTATCCACCATAGACATACAGTAAATATATATTCAGAATAGCGGTTAATATTATGTTTTAATGACACATTCTTTAACTTTTCTTTGTAAGTAACTTCCTTTTTGTGCTTTATTGGAGTGTTTTTAATGAAAACCATAAGTTAGAAGTGGGCGACAGTAGGAGTGGGACTCAGGAAGTTGGTTGGGAACTCATTAAAGAAATATTTTTACATTGTGAAGCAAAGTCTAGTTTTAGTAAGTCATTATGATTAGGTGCTGATTATGCATTTGGTTTGCGTGTGTGTGTGTGTGTGTGTAAAAATAGCGTATCACACGAGTGCATATGTTTAGTTTATGATGGCTTCATTTGCATAATGAACTTCACATAGGCTCTACAGTATGTTAAACAGACTTACAGTATGAAACTTTCCCCCCGATGTTCATTGTGCTTAACTCTTTAGGGTGATTTTACTGGAAAACAGACAATGATTAAGAATTTTTTATTCCTTAATTAAATTAATTGATTTTTGAGCCCTGTGAATTTTGACATCATAGTCGAAACGAAAGTGTCCACTCGCTCCCGCTCTCCTGCTTTCTCTCTCTGTCCCTGAGAGGCTGAGATCTGCTTAAGTGCTCAAATGCATCTGGATGGAAAGTGACACACGGGCCGAGCAGTCTGTTGCTGTAACACATGCGTTATGGGAGATAGTGTTGTAGTACAGCAGCGAGAACAAAAGAGCCTGTTTTCCACTGATAGAAACCATCAGAAGACAGAGAGAGAGAGAGCGAGAGAGAAAGGGAGAGAGGGCTTGCTGACACCAGAATTCTTCAAGCTGACACAGGTGATGGATTAGATGTGTTATCCAGGCGGACTGGGGCTCAGAAAAATCTCTCCAAGAGCAGAGAGAGAGAGAGAGAAATACTGCTGCGTCTAACAGACCTGAAATATCCCTCTACATCTCACCACAGATACAGGAAGAGAAAGACCCCACTCTCCTTATACTACTCCTCTATCTACCTATCTACCTATCTATCTATCATCTATCTATCTATTGTTCTAACCATCATTCTTCCATTCTAACTTTGCATAAATCCGCCAATATATTATACATTTATAATAAGAAGCAGTTATACAAATGCATATTTCAATTAAATATTGTATAAATTCTGTATGTTTATTGGGAGATTAAAGAAATCTCACTAAATTATAGAGCAGAGCCATTGTGTTTGAATCCTACTGTCTGCAACAGTAAAAGTTGAGGGTCTGGTTGGCCTTTTTTTGACAGTTAACCCTTTCAGTTAGCATTACCTATCGCTTACTGGATAAGCGCTGGCATTTGACCTGTGAGAGCAGACAATTTTGAGGAATCCCCTTTAGTGTAATTGGATTCAGTGTGTTCAGGTGGCAGAGTCTCTCTCTCTTTCTGTGTATCTCAACGTACCGCATGAGCCTACACATTTAAAATGGATTACGGAAGATCTGAGATAGGCCACGGGACAGATTGCTCTGTCAGTCTGAGTTCTGTCTCTGACTCCCTCGCGCTCCCATGCACACACATTTAAACAAGGACATCCATTGTGTACGAGTCCCACAGCGATTGGAAACGATATTCTTGAGGTCTGTGCTTTTCTTAGCCTTTTTTATAGCGAAAAAAAAAAAAGAAAAATGCATATGGGAAACGCATTCAGATTTTTTTTTTCTGGTCCGCTTTGAATGTTCATGCTTAATGTGGTTTAGAGGTTATGGCTAAAAATAGAGAAGAGAGTAAATATTGTTGCTGAATATCTTTGAGCAGGTTTATGTTTCAGTGCTTTGTGTCAGAATTAAATGACCCTCTTACTGTTCTTCTCTTACGCCTGCCATCTCTGTCGTGTAATTACTTTAAAGGAAGATTGAATTGTGTTTTAATAATACTTTTAGAGGTAAACAGAGTAGAGTATCCCTCTGGTTGTGGGAGGGTTATGTGGATGTGAGTATTCAAGATGCTTGTATTCAGTGTGTTTCTAGTACGAGAAGAGTTAGTTAACATGAATAATCTGAAATGGGATCTATTCAAAGCGAGGTACCCTAAAGGTTCTTTCAGATGTGGGTGCGTGTATTCACATATAAAGTGCTCATGCACAGTGTGGGAGCGAGTGTTTTGCAGTATGTTATCATGTTAAACAGCAAGAGAATTTCAATGCGAGTCTGGTTTCTCTTCAAGCACTTTTTAGTAGCACGCTTACATTCTCACATCAAAAGCGTCCTCTTGGCATGAGCGTGTAGCTGGAAGGGCCCGGCGGTCTCAGAAGTCCCTCATACAAACACACACAAACGCACATAAAACAATATGTATACATAGAGCTACTCGTGTATATATAGTGAATGTATGTGCAAAATGAAATATTTGAAAGAAATGGAGTAAGAGACAGCATAAAGTATGTAATCTAGTATATATAAATGACAGTTTATTGACATTATATCAGTGCTGATTTACTTGAATACATGAGCACATATAAAATGTACATCCTTATTTAAAATGGGCGAAGCACACAGAATGCTATGTGATTGTTGGGTGTAGTGCAGCGTGGGCTCTGCTGTCGGAGCATCTCTGAATGAGAAAGACAGCTGCACTTACACTGGAGCCAAAGGGACGGCAGCCATCTATAATGTACATACGGGACAGAGGGAGGAAAGGAGAGAGAGAATGTGCCAATAATGAAAAAGTAATGAGCAAATGTTGCAGAAGCTTGTAAGGGAAAGACAAGTCTTTGAAAGAAAGAACAATGATGACAGCGCAAGACTCAAGCCAGCTGATCGACAGATCAAGAGTAAGAGAAGAGAAAGGAGAGAAAAGCATTCTGGGAAATGAATAGATCAATGGAGCTGAAGAGATTGTCTATATAGCGTTCTACCATTTAAACCAACATTTTAAAATAATTATAAAAAATATACATAAAAATAAATTACTACTAAAATGTCTACATGACCTCTTTTGTTTAATTCGTCAATAGTATCAGTGTTCTAACAGAGTGACACTGCTCTTATTCTTTATCCACCAAGGGATCCTTGGCCTTTAAAGCTGCGCATGCTTCCATCACCTTTACAATTCCATCCACAGAACCTACTGCAGTATCCATTTATGATTGCTTTATAGTCCCTGGTAGGACCAGTGAACACAACATTTAACTCAACTGCCAGCACGCCAGACCCACTTCCTGCCTGCAAATGAAGTATGTTCTTCAAAGTGCCCTCTGTGGACGACTGGACACACAGTTCTCCGTGACATAAGGTCCCTGCGGTGCGCGCGGCAGGTCATATCAGGGTCACGCTCGACCGAACAAGAGGAGGCGGGTCTTGTTGACTGGCTGACATGTTTTATGTATGAACACGGTTACGGCAGGCCGTCAGTGCGCTGTAAATGTCACTTTAGTGGATCGGGAGTCTGCCGTTCACAGATGGTTTTTACATTCAGAGGAGTGGACTAATGCTTGAACAGGGCTTTAGTGTGCCATGGACATGATTTTTTTTTTCCCCTACTGTGCTTTGGGCCAGAATTGTGTTGAGAAAGATTGTGGAGAATGACAAGTTGTTACTTGTTTTTGCCCTTGAACCCTTGATTTTCTGTTTAGTTCAGTGATCTTTGCTCTTTTGGATCTCTTTAAGGGTCACCCTCAGTTGTTCTCGTTCTCTATTGTTAAGCAGACTAGACAGACACGCGACCTAGGACTGACCTCAGTCAGACATACACAGTCCATGCAAGACAGCCTCAATGTGTCCTGGGCTCTTAATTGTCTTTAGGGGTGGGTGAAAACAGTGGGTGGAGACATCTATTAGTATTTCATCTGATTTTATTGCTCTGAGACGACCTTTGACCTGATCAAAACCCCTTTAGTCATTGTAATAATGTTTAAAGTCTAAAAAATTAATCAACAGTGTAGATTATTAGTAGTAGATTATAAATAATACATTGTGTGAATTAAATAAAACATACTTGTTACATAATGTATATATAAAACGTTTATCAAAGTTGTCCTAAAACCTAAGAACAAAATGTGTTCTTCTTTATGATAAAATATTATACAATATACAATTATATATTTAATTAGTTGCATGTATGTATATATATATATATATATAAAATAAAAAAATAATAATAATAAAAAAAAAATATATATATATATATATATATATATATTAATGTGTGTGTATCTGTGTATGTAGGTGTGTATTTATTCATTAATTAAATATAATATACAACGTTTTTATGAAATCCTTTATTTTAATGTTACTTTTTATAAGTTACCATAGAATATGGCATTGTACTACATACTGTAATACTCAATTATGCACACAATTACAACTCTGCTCATGATCTTATCTTATTTTCTCCTTACTCTTTCAGATTCGTGTTGACGGTCCTCCTCAAGGTGGCGTCCAGTATGAAACTCTGCCGGTCATCAAAGACGGAAGCCCTATTCTCAGAGACATGGCTTTTTCCCTGGACAACAGCTACATCTACGTCATGTCGGAGAGACAGGTCTGAATATATACATGTATATGCTTTCCCTTCCCGTCGTCTTTCTTCCATCCATAACAGCTGTAGGACGGAGAGAACGTGACAGCATCCACTAATGAAAGAGAGCAATGGGAAGAGAGTAGAGTAGCTGTGTCAGTGAAGGAGAGAGTGATGGAGAGACAGCTGAAGGAGAAGAGATGGAGTGAGAACAAGGTCACTCTCTCTCTCTCTCTCGACAGCATAATGAAGAGAGAGAGAGATGGAGAGAGACCCCGCTCATATAACATCAATACACACAACACTTCCCATGGGATGCATTGCAGACTAGAGGTGGGCGGTATGAGTCATTTTATATCACAGTAGCCATATACATTATGGAAAACCCGCTTTTTTCACTCAGAGTCAAAAAGGTAATTGTGACTGTTTCTCAATAATAACTTTAGTTATAATTGCGGCTCATGAATTTTGTAACTGTGGCTAAAGTATCTCAAAATTGCAGCTTTATATATCACACTGTGACTGAATTTAGATCTATCTATCTATATTATATATGATCTCAGTGTGACATTTTTTCTTATTATTACCTTTTTTATTTCTGAGATGAAAACTGGTTGTAGATCCAGAGGTTTTATTTATTTTTTTGTTTTACTGAAAATACAAACCAATTATATTGAATTGTTACAAAGAAATCTTAATTTTCTATAAATGCAAAATGTGTAATTACTATTCTAGTCTTTTTGCTTTTTGCACGTGCTATGGATATATTCTGCACAGCATAGCAAGAAACTCTGACACATTTCTTGCTCTGAACAATATACTATCATTCTGCCCAGCCCTATTTTAGACTATGAAAAATAGAGAGAGAGAGAACCTCTAAAGGATAAAAGAAGGAGAAAATACTGTCTCTGCTCTGAGATGGATGACCAGGCCGGTTGCTTACATCTCCAGGCTTTTTTTAGCATCCGTTCTAGAGGTTTGATATCCCCTGTGGGTGCTGCGTGGACAGCGGGATGGGGTCGGGTGTGGCAGGAGGGAAGGGCCGGTAATGAGAGCGGTGGTTTAATGCACACTGGGCTGACAGGTTCACATCATATCGCTACACACACGGCCCGCTGGGTCGGCCCCATTGGGCGGCACGTGTACTGGCAGATGAGAGAAAAATGAGGAGATCGAGACTTGTTGAGTCAGCACATTGTGTCTATGCACACATCCCGTCACCCTCACCAAGGGATGTAGAAGTGAACCCAGCATTTTTATCAACTTTGTGACTTAAGTCCCAGGCCCTTGCATCACCCAGACCTGGTGACAATAAATAAACAGCAGGGATGTAGACTCACAAACACACTGCTTTTTCTTTTGCTTTTGCATTCATGATATTATTCACTGAAAACACACTTTAAGCTAAAAATATTTAAATAAGGTAACTGACAAGCACATGTGAGATGCTGTCATTTATCACAAAAAATATTTTTTGACCCATAGCCTAACTCAGAATATACTGTAGTTTATGCATTTACACTTATCCCAACTGCTAAATGTGTACTGATAATATTTACTGTAAATTAGTTTAGAATTTAGGAAACAACTTAATTTAAATGTATTTATTTCTTAATTTTCTTTATTCAGTTGTTTTCAGTTCACTTTAATTAAACTACCAAAGTAGTGCAAATCTAGTAAAATATGGTAACTTATGCAGCTTTTGATACTTGTTTCTGATTGGGTGAACAGATATTTTATTATATTTTACTTTATAGATCAAGGCCATTTTTATTATATAATTTAATATAACACTAGATATGTTTCACACAGTGTAAATAATAATGGGAATCATCATATTTAGAGGGTGTTTGGCATCAAAAAGTAAAAAAAATCCCTATCCTCTAATAGCACTGTAGAATAAATGTATTTGGCATTATGCTGTGAAATTTTCTAGCTTTATTTGTGTGTGTGTGTGTTCTTGTAAATCTCTTCACTTGCATTTATAAGGAATGGTATTCACTGAAACCTCAAAAGATTTGTCCCTCTCATGCAATAATTCAGACAGATCCCGTCATAAAAGAGCCATCAGAATGTTCCATCATTTCTTCACCCTCTTTTGTGCTGTTTTAAGTGTTTCAGGTGATTAATTCAATATTACAGCTTATTAAACGGCTGTGTTGAGAGGCATCACTGGGCTCAATGAGCTTTTTCAGTCTGACTCAGGCTGAATTGCTCTCGGAGGTATTTCTCTTCATATCGCCCGCCGCATTTTCTGTGAGTAGTGTTAATATTCAGGATGCAGGTGTGAGACGTTCACTTGTTGGGCTGAGAGGAACAAAAAATGGTGCTAAAGACTGCATGGCCTCAGTCACCCCAGCGCACCGCTGTTTGAGGATTCAGTTGGTGTAGTCACGCTTCACACTTCACAGAGCAGCAGGATTACCATTCACCTTTCAGCACAAGCTCTTATGCTAGCAGGAAACAGAGCCGTCATGGCGGGGCGGAGATCATAGTGGTCACATATTGTGTGTAATTTAATGAAAACAGAGCCAAAATGGCTGAACTAGGCTAGTTATGGCTGCTCCATGGGAATGTGTGGGATATTGTCTATATGTTCACTGGCTAAGAGGAGTCAAAATGGCAGATTAGAGGCACACAGTAATCCTTCATATCTCTGGCATGCTATCATTCAGTACAATATTGGTTTCCGATGGTATGTTGTTTGATATACACTATTATGGTCAATTACTATAATGTATAGTAACATCATATTTTATATAACTGAAGTATTGAAAAATACAATTTGTAAAAGAAAGAAAAACTAAAATTTTGTTAAAATAAAATAAATAAAAAAAAATATATATATATATGTATATATATATATATATATGTGTGTGTGTGTGTGTGTGTGTGTGTGTGTGTAGTTAAATTAATTACATTTAAGTAAATAAATTATTTTTAAATTTTTATTTATTTTTTATTATTTTTTATTATGAAGTATTTTTTAAATGACCAATATAACATATATATTAGGGATGAGACGATACTCCTACCTCCCGATTCAATTCTATCATGATAAATGTATTGCAAATTTTTATTTATTTGTTTTCACAAATTTTGTGTTGTGACAAAGTATTGTGACTCGCTTGATCTGATTCCAAAATGATTCTTGATCTACATTTTTTACCCAATTAATTCTTCTGCTGTGCAAATGCATCTTTACACCTTTACATCTTAACCAAAATTGGAGTTTATAGTTGAAATATCTGTGTGTCAGTACTGCCATCTTAAAAGTCTGGGTGTGAATCTTGGTTTCACGAGACAGCCCAAACCGGGAAAATATCACATTCTCAGTTTTCAATATTACTGCACATGGCTACATTTTCATATGCATTTTAAATCAAATGTATTTTGTGCAAAATGTTCTTTATTATTATTATTATTATATAACCACTTTTTAAAACAATTGGTTATTTAAAATACGTGTTCTTTGAGTATTCAAAAGTTTACAGACAATAGTTCCTCTGAATTATTGCCATTTGATTATTACTGATGATATCATAGACAGTGGGAGCGTTAACAGGCTTCATTCAGACTAATGCGCAGATCTATATCAGATGTTTCGCTCTGTTCTGAAAACGTAACTAATGGTGTATGCATCCGTTTCGTATAAAACTATAAAGTGCATTTAATCACAGCCGTGATCAGCCACTTAAGGACAAAGAAACACAAAGTATGCGTGAAAGTCTGTCAGTGCGCGAGTTTCGTTCATCTAGCACTGCGTTCCAAACGGTGTGAATGAAAGCATATCTGAAGAATATACAAAGACGTGCTTGTATCGCTGGGGAAAAATTCAGCTCAGAATCGATTCTGAATCATTGAAGAGAGAATCACGATTTATGGGATTTTTTTCTCCCACCCCTAATACAAATTGTAATGTCATATTTAATATATCTAACATTTTGACCAGTAGTTTTATGGATGCACAGTATTGATAACAAAAGAGATAACAAAAAATCTATAATAAAATAAACTCGGTGTTTGGATGCTGAAATGGATTTAGAATCATATAAAATATAGAAATATATTATTTATATATATATATATATATTTTTTTTTTTTTTTCAATTTGCTAACAAAACATATTAAAAAGAAAATTTTAAGTATATCAGCTAATTTATATACTCTTTCTGTCTAAAATGTAAAAGTTGTTTAAACAACTGATGCTGGTAATTTTAAATAAACATTTAGATATAAAGGAATATTTTTTGTATGTATATATTTCTGTCGCGTCCTGTCTAATTTCCCTTTAATTATTCTGAAATATGTAAATGTATCGCATTATGTGTTGCAAATGTTTTATGTTTTCTTAACAAGGGTTGTGAGGTCGATGGTCATCTGCGTGTGTTTGATGTAGAGAGAGTACTGTACAGATGGATGTGTGGGTACAGATACACAGATTACAAATTTACATACATGCTCACATCCATCAGACACAGATGGATTTGCATTTAGCATTCAAGCATGCTCAAACCAGCATGTAATCTAGCTTTACCGAGAGAGACACACACAAATACATTCCATTTTTACCCACAAACACTTCACGCCACCTCATTTTCCATTCGGCATGTATAATTCTTTTCTATGATGCCATATATTGTGCGTTTCCTCAAATACTCGCATAAATAAAGCTCATTCCAAATGCATAGCCATCCCTCTCTAGAACACAAATAGATTTCAAACAGATTGTCTCACACTGACATAAAGAGAAATACACACACACACGCACATTCATAGACTCCGGGGCCCATTGTCTCAGTCTATATGTGAGAATGTCGTGTTAATGGTCCGTAGTTATTGGTTAGAGCAACACAGTGGAACTGAAAGACAAATGAGCTCCAGACAAGATGTGTCCACAACCAGAGCAGTCAAAAACACAGGTTATGTCAGCCGTGTTTACGAACGTCCAAGAAAGGCTTGAAAGAAAGAGCGAGCGTTCAGAGCAGAGCAGTCTTAGATCACGCAGGCGGTGAGATGGTGTCCTTTCTGTGGTAATTCATAGTCTTGTGATAAAGTGCTTTGGCTGTTTGGCTGGGGAAGGGAGCCAGAGGCTAACAGCTACGAAAGGTCAGAGCTGTTTCAGCTGATAACAGCTTTACAGAGACACAGGGAGAGAGCGGCGGGCGAGGGAAACAAAAAGGGAGTTGTTGAAAGAGACATGGAGACTTAGCCATGTCATGCACATTTGCAAAATGTGTGTCAAAGACCGCTTCAAAAATATCTCATCTAGGTTTTACATTCCAGCCGACTGTGAACAGTCTTTACTTGTCACCTCTCTGCCAAACTGATGACACACGAGTGGGAGTCTGACTCTGTGTGAGCTGCACCAACAGCATCCTAACTAGAAGAACTCAATTCATCCACAGACCGTCATTTACCTTCCTCTCATTCTACAGCATTACATCTATCATTGTAACTATTATTCTATTATTATTATTTCTGTTGTTCTGTTATTCTATCTGTCTATCTAGTTTATTCATATTGTTTAGTATTGAAGAAAATATGATGCGTGTGAAATATATCTGCTATTTTGGATGAACTTGTGGCGTGAGCTCACTAGGGTTTGGAACAGCACTTGTGTGTCATCTGTGCGACCTCACACAATCAAATCAGGCCTGAGCGCTTGGGACAAGCAAAGACACACCTGCTGCCGTATGCAAATCCAGCACATGTAACCAACTCCGCTCATTCTCATCGAAGCATACAAACCAAACCCTTATGCAAACCGTGAGGAGGAAAAACATATTGCCTTGCAGGATTGTACATCTCACCTTTTTGCATATCAGGACACAATACGTTTTAAAACAAAGACTTTTTAGTGTGGTAAGACTTTTTATGGGGTGTTCAGCGCTTTCTGTTTTCTATTTCTATTCACTGTGAATTAATAAATAGCACATTTTGCTCTAAATTGAACTGAAAGATCTGATGCGTGACTAAAATGTCACAACAATGTGCCAGTTATTGTTCAATCAGCCTGGACAGGACTTGAGAATAGATTGGCAGTGTTTTGATTGGTCCATTAATTAGTTGCACAATACAATTGTTATTAACTCCCACCACATTAGTGCCGAGCGATTCACTATTAATCATTTATTCATTTAATTATCAGTGCAGCCAGGGCCATAGGTCACAACCGCCAAGCACTCGTTCACAGCACTGAAAGCACTGCAATATGAAGTGTACCAGTCTGTTGAAATAGGTTTCTTTTTTAAACATACATTATGAGTCATCAATGGCGTCCAAAAGAGATGTAAAGCTTTGCACACTAGTTTGATTTCATGAGTTGGTCTTAAAAACCCAGCTCAAGATTTGACATTGTCTATCCCACACCAACTATTAAGAGCAGCGTGAAATTTTCGTCGGCGTGACTAAAGTGGAGAAGCTTGTGAATGTAGTATTGACTTTCACAACCAAAACCCAATTCTATGCATATGCTGCTGTCAGTCATATAGTGAGAAAGGTTTAGGTTGAACTTGAGAATCCTTCGCTCTTATCCTCGACCCATTGTCTCGCCTCCCCACCCCAGCTCATAAAAGCAACGTAACCGAGATCATCAACCAAATAAAGGAGCCTCCGTATTTCTGCCCTGGCAATTTCTCTCCCAAGTACTCGGCTGTGAAATTTAAAATCCATGCATGGCTTCCTTTTTCCCCATCTTGAAGAGCCAGATTATTTGCTCTGTGTCTTTGTATAGCCTTAGCCTCCTTTGGCGCACACACATATTGTACCTCGAATCATATGCATGCATTTACCATTTTGATCTCTCACACACACATGCACTCACAGAAGGACATCAAGGTCTGCGTTACCTTTGTTCAGGAAATGTAGGAAATGAACTGTGTGGTTATCAAATGCAGGGAAATGGGATTTTTCACCCGGAGTGAGATTGTTTAGAGACTCTCTCCTCTCTTCCACAGTCCATTCCAGACGGCTCCTAAAATAACACTCTTCTTCCATTATCCAGCTGAAGATTGTCGACTCATCTCTGCGTTTGGCACTGGCATAACCAAAATTACAGCCATCGCAAATGGAGGTGTTTGTGATTGAATGTAACATTTCTCTTACGAAAAAAAAAGTAGATAGATGTTTTGGAGATGGCGTGATCTCATTCTAGTGATAATTCCAGTGTCCAGTAGGGATGTAATAATATTGTCAAATAACCATATCTATATTGTCTTTTTTTTATACTTCATATCGCAATATTATTGTATTGTGAGATACATTTTGATATTGATACATCACTAATGTCTAGTATGTGTTTTCTAACTATTAATATTTTGATTTATGTAGCCTGAATTCATGCAAATCGATATTCATTTAAATCAAAAACCATTTTTTTTTAACATTAACATTTTTGATTTGGGTACATTAATGCAAATTTTCAGATGTCAATTAACTGAAGCCCTGTCTGCACAGATAGTGCCCCCCAGAAATCATATCTATCCTGTGATTTACGCCCAGTGCCTTTGGAGTCTTTTGTTTGTCTTTGTTTGGTTTGAACTGCCCCTCATACTGCATGCAGATTGAGTTGGCCGACAGCCACTGGTTTCTCTGTGTGTGTGGCGTTCTGTAAATGTGTGCGCATGTGTCTGGATGTCAGCGTTTGGGTGACTGTAGCATGGTTAGGGGGATGGGGGTGTATATGATGAAAGGGCTAACAGGAAATCAACAGAGCAGAGGATGTGATTAATGAGAATAAAGCAGCATTAATATTCACTTAACAGAAGTGCGCTCGCTCAGCTCTTGATTCTCACACACAATGCACAGGAAGAGCCCTGGAATTCAGTTTTTTTCTGTAGGCTGTACAACAAGCTTGGCTAACAATGAGCTAAACTGAGGAACTGTGCCCAAAGTTCAGTCAAATTTGAAAATAAAAAAAGTGCCTTCTCGGCCTGAGATGCCTTATAGCATTTTCATGACCCCTGGTCACCCTGTGAAAGTGCAGCTGCTCTTGCTAAAAAAATGGGAACAAGGAGAGTGTCTTGACCAGCGACCTCCATCTCCCCTTTATCCACCAATCACTGTCATTCATGCTGCCCTGGACAAAGACTTAGATTAACTGTAGCTGCCATGGTAATTGACGGGGAAGAATGAAAATCTTCTTTTTAAGCATTATGAATGAGAAATGAGATCCATTGTATTCATAAGAAATTGGAGCAGTCCAGCTAATCCAAAGTAGGTGTCGCATATCTGTTTACATCTCAGTATGCATATATTGAAATAAACAACTTGAATAAATCATAAACGTGTATTTTCTAGTGCTGTTAAATGATTAATCACGATAAATCACATCTAAAATAAATGTTTTTGTATACATTATATATATATATATATATATGTGTGTGTGTGTGTGTGTGTGCATGTGTGTTCTGTGTTTATTTATTCACATGCATGTGTGTGTGTGTGTATATATATATTTATATATAAAATATTTTATTGACATGTTAATAAATTATATATAAGTTTGAAATGAATATATATATATATATATGTATATGTACAATTAAATATTTACATGTAGATATTTCTAACATTTACATGTGTGCGCATTTAGATTTATGCATACATTTTATATATATATATATATATATATATATATATATACATACACAGTATATACAGTACACACATATATATTATGTAAGTGCAAGCTTTTATCTTGAATGCAAATAATCATTTGACAACACTAACATTTTATTTTTAATGATTTTAAAGTGTTTTATCTGTCTTGTAGCATTCTTTCTCTTTACTAAAGTATTTTTAATAACAAGTGTATGAAATAAAAAAGTGTAAAAATAAACTTTACATAGTATATTTATAAATTATATAATATTTAACATTTAACCTAAATGAATTAATTCTGTAAAAAACGCTGTTTCGCCATGATTCCAATTCACCTCAAAGTTAAAGTAAACATTACAAGAGCTGCTAATCTTACTATTTACACACACACACACACACACACATATACTTTATGTATGTGTTTGCTTATATTTATACTGTAAAATACACATGTTAGTTATTACTTTTATACAAATTCTGATTCTCTCTGTTTCTAAAATATATTATGCTAGTGATATACACTTTCCACTTCATGAAATCAGCCCTTGTGTTTTTATAAAAAACAGAGCTTGGACAATGCTAGCCTGTGACACATGATAACAAAAGGTAGTTGACGCCACACAGAGGCCTTTACGACTGCCTGACATCTGCAGGCCATTAAAGCAACATTGATGAGCTGCTAGCATGTGCATTTTGTTTTTGTCAATCATTCTTTTTGATTAACCCTCACAGCTTGCTATTATACCATCTTCCCAGTACAATGGCAGGGCTGATTGATACAATATCACTTGCTATTTCAAATTTTAGGGGGTCACTGCTTGCACAAGAGATACAGGTGGGGAGAATCGATTCCAATGATAGGGTGCACGTTTGAGTGTCAACGTGATGGCTTCACTTGCTATTGACAGAGAGACAGATCAGGATAAATGCCCCTGTCGATACATCCCGCGTCCACCGTTATTGATGAAGCTATTTAGCCGACTCTTTCAGTGAAAGCTGGTTCCAATCTCACACTCTCTCCGGACACATGAAGGCTTTAATGCTGTATATTGCGGGCTTCGGGTCAGCGGCTAACCTGGAGCGGTGTATCAAACTGCCAGGGTCAACCTAAAGGTCAATTGTATACGCTCACCATTGCAAGATACATTTTTGAGGCTAGAACGAAACCTTGGGGTGGAACACGGAGTGCATCCTTTCCTCTCGCATTAATGCATCGCTAATTGACTTAAGCGAGGATTTGCACTAATCAGGAACCATTGGCCAGTCCTAACCTCATTATTTGATAGCAAAACTGTTGTCTGCCCCTATCAAGTGTTTAATTAAAATGCGCATCATCTTGAAGGTGCTTCCTCTTGCCCTCCGTCCCTCCTCCTTTCCGCCCCCAATAAATAATTTGCTCCGTGGCACGTCGAACTATCATTGCCTGTTGTTCAGCTGAGATTTTGGGCTCTTTAGGTGAAAGGTCTTTGTTCTTGTTAGTAAACAACCTGGTTGCACCCTACGCCAGCCTCTGACCTGTCAGGCTAGTGCTAGATTTAGTACAGCGTACAGAGACAAGCCAGTGTCACGATGGGTGTTATTAGTCGGGGACTGGCGCTAGCGGCTCTGGTTGTACCTGCTGAATGCTTGTCACTGTCTCACAGGCCTCTAGGGGGCTTTCAGTGCGGTGTTGATTTAATAGCCTCAAATGAGGTGGTGGATACCTGAGATCTGCTTGCATAGCTTGTTTAGGGGCCGTTGGGTGCCTTGTTAAGAGAGCGGTGGCTCTGTGGGGCGCAGGATAACATGGCTAGTAAGCAGAGAGCGGAAGAGGTAAGAGGGAACATTCGACTTTTCAATCTTTCTGTTGTGCATCAATCTCGAGTCGGACCACCCAATGAGAAATGTCGATAGCGTAAAACGACTTGACAAGCATTAGCGGTGATGAGTGGCTGAACACGTTCCCTGCTGCTTTTGTGAAAAACATGGTCAAAAAGAGCGCCAGAAAAGTTCAAATGATCTATGAAAGAGCAACCTCAGCGATCAATTGAAATTAAAGCTAACTGTTTTGACTCCTATTGCAGGAGTTGTCTGATTTCTTTCAGTTTTATTACCTCTAAGAGAAGCAATCTGAGGAAGATGCAAATTAGATAAGTGGATATGAGGAGTCAAAACTTATAATGTGGTTTTGTCTGGTCTTCAGGACTATTTTTGTTGTTTTCTTTTTCGTAGCTCAATGATTAATTCTGATCATCAGCCACGTTTCATTTAAGCATCGACTTAGGAGAAGTTAAAAATGAGTTGAATGAAACATGAGATCAGATATGACTGTATTAAAAGGTCAATTTTGTTTGTCTGCAGTGTTTTATTTAAATGTCAACAATCCAGTCACTATAGTTTTCAAAAGCTACTTCTGAGAACTAAATCTTCCTAGAGTTTAAAGACGAGACGAGAAACACAAGAAAGAGATCTCTCGTACATCTTATACTGCTTTCAGATTTAAACCCTTACATCTCAGAATTAGAACATTTCTGTCTTTTTTTCTTTCTTAAGTAGTTTTAGAAGTACTTTCTTTAGTACATGTGGCAAAGGCTAGATGATCGGTAAATGAAACTTTTCTAAGAATCACAATCAAGGAGCACAGAATCAAGTTTCCAGAGCTTGAAAGACCAATTAAACCAAGACAAGAAAGATGAAATTCACAACTTTGACTCATTATATGGCAGAAGGACATCATGTACTGTATCACTTGCATCTGTTTTTATTTCTCTGAAAGAACTTTAGGAGAGACGACTGAAACCAGCTTGTTATTTTCCCCCAGAGTCACTGAAACGTACACGGTTGTGTACAGGAACTTTTCTGCGACTTTTAAGCGACTGGGTTGTTGTCTCAGGGATCAGACATGAAGATGACAAGATAATACCATCTGCAATTAAAATGTTCTAGCATATCAACAGTCATTCTAGCTGTCAGCGCATGACTGCATAATGTCGTAGCTTTTGTGCGCGCCCCACCACACCAAGGGGTCTCCCTGGCATCCGTCACATCACTAATAGTACCGCTTCAGTCTCCTAATTGCAGGCTTTAATTGCAATAATTATTTACAAGCCTAATTAAACAAAAAGGAGTCTCATTGAGAAGTGACTTCCAGTTCAAGTAATCAGGCTCAGTTCTGTCAAGAAATGCTGCTAGCATGTTATCATTAGCGCTAGCTGTCTAATTGACGAAAGCAGTGTTGTGTGTCTCTCTTTGTCTTTTCCTCTCTCTGTCTAAGAGACAGAACATGCAGAAAATACTTCGTTCCCTGTCGGTGTGGCGGTACACAACAACTGTATCTTTCTCTAAATATCTCAAGGTGTCTTTTTTTTCAGAGAGATTTGAGGCAACCTGAAGGCCAAGAAAAAAAAACTTTTAGGGGTAGTTTTGTTGTTTTATTATACTAATGTTTATCTGCATGCAACTTTTGGCTATTCTAGAAGATGATATTGAATTTACTTGAACTTACTTTAGATAATTTGACTATAAACAAGATAAAAATACTAAGCAAGATAAGACATTTTTGCAGTGTATGCTCCTCTTTGTTTTGCTAATGCATTCTAAATAGCTTGTAGAGAAGATAAGTTTTCTGTTGTTAGCTTCTTTGCTAACTAGTTTTGTCCTGTTTCCAAAGTCTGCTTGCTGTTGCGTAAGGTGATAAACAAGATTATGCTTATTGTTTGTCTGTGTTATTGTTTTGCTAATACATTTCAAGTGCCACAACCACGGTATATAATGTTTTGCGTAACTTCTCTTTGAGAGAATAATAAATGTGTTGTTGGATATCATGATAATATTGTTAGCTTGTCTAACTGATAATTGTAGCTGTTTACTATGACACTTCCATCTGTCTTTAAAAACAGGTTGTTATATTTCCATCCTTATTTGCCTTCATTGGATTTTTTTTTACTTCAATGCAGCACTTCTAGAGCCACCATATTGAGAAATGGGTTTATACCATATTGAGAAATGTCATTGTTTAAATTCTACACAATGCTAGTTTTTAATTTGTCAACAACTTTTGCTTTATCTTAAAATTCTTTATATTCTTTTTTTTTTTTTTTGTACATCCCACCTTGCTAATGCTATTCTAGTGCATCTATATTTTTAGAGTTTAATAAATTTGTTGTCACCTACCAAGATAATATGATTGTTAACTTTTTGGCTGACTGATAATTGTAGCTATTTACTACTGCGTACTATTATTACCTTATTTTAGCAGATCTAGGGGCATTTTTAGCATATTATAATAATGTAACAAAGTGCAGCACAAATTAGGGCAGTTGCGAGTAAAGAATTAAATAAACCACAATATGTTGAAAAGAACCGGAGGTCAAAAAATGAAGGGTTGCGAGAAGTTTTGATAGATCTGGTATTGCATGACTCGTAGTTGAAGGTTCCTAGTCATCTTTTGTTTCCTAAGGCAAATTAAAAATAACATGTCTTGGCAAATGATATGTCTGAATATTGTGTTCTCCTTGCAATTCAATGCTTTACACATACTTTTTGGACATTAAATAATGGCACGAATACCAGTAATTCTTTTGAATACTCTCCTCCCATAAATTTTGCGTCTGAGAGGGAAGCTTCTACAAATGCATATTCAATAAGGTCAAGCGCAAAAATAACTGTGTACATGCGTTGTCAGTGCTAATTAATCATTGTGCATCTTTTGTGAAGCCTGACAGTACTAAGCAAAAAGATGGTTTGCTCTGGTGCAAGTTATTCAGAAATCTGCCTCAGTATAAAGATTATGGCAATTTTGCATTTCCAAAACACACTAAATACATATATATATTAAGAGACTATAATAAATTTGTTTGCCAGCTACCAAGATAATACGATTGTTAGCATCTTGGCTAACTCATAATGGACTCGTCCTATTACAGAATCTGTTGACTTCACCATTTCAATCCCTTTTTCAAAACAGGTTCTTTGCATTTCTGTTCTCATTTGGCTTGGTCTGGTGCCTGGCAGCGATTCCGAGATACTTCTTCATTAATCGAGTCCAAGCTTTTTAAAGCCTTGGTTTCGCAGATACCGGAATAACAAAACCCCTGTCCTTCTTTTATCGATTACATCTGCCCGAATTTGAGTGGAGTCTCAGGCTGTGCCAGGCCATAATGGAGATGAGTGTATCTCTCCCACTGTGTCTGCGTGCTTCCAGACAGATCCTGTCAATGTATCCCTGCCGAATGTCGCAGTGGGCCCAGCGCTCCTCCTCTTGTTTTGTGGTGAGAGGCTGTAAATGAAGACCCCTGTAGATCGAGCCCCATCCCCCCCCCCCCCTCCCTTGCGAGGACCTCTGCAGGTTTAGCTGCCAGTCCCATCCGAGTTCGGGGTGAAGCCCACCCCCGCCTGCCATCCCACCAACGCGGTCCCTGCCAGAGCTGCATATGCTCTTTGTCTGGGATGCTAATGGCTCAGATGCAAGCGTAAACACCCTGCACGACGTGAGGTGATTGTTTTCCTGGGTTACACAGCGGTAGTGGCAGGTTCTGCCTTTTCGGGGTGCCGCATGTGTCGGAAGAGCGTCTCTGCTGTCTGTCCAACCACGGAGTTGCTGGCCAACAGTGAAAGAATCAATCTAGTGGCACTGCATCTGTCCTCCTGTGAAGATCATTTCGAGAGAGCTGTCAGCACTAGCCGAACTGATGGATGCTTCTTGCGCGCTTGGTGTTTGTGTCATTTAGTCTTGAGGGAGACGTACGCTCGGGTTCTTATGAGCTAATGCCACCGCACACCTCCTGTTAGCGGCGTTTGATATGTTAATAATACTCCTATTCTCTCGGACTCTGACTTAATAAGGCCGGGTTTCGCATCGTCAGGTTTCTCATCTCCGCTCCATGACCTGCTCTCCAGAGATAGATGTGTAGGTTATTGACAGAAGCGCTGTCTTCAATTATATCTGTTTAGTGTGTGTGATACGCCGCGCATTAGCATCACGCTTATAATACTAATGCAGCAAGCGTATGTTGCCTCCACCGAGCGAGTGATGGATGTCGGTCTTGAGTGGTGCGTTGGCACGATGCTGACAGGACTCAACAGGGAGCAGGAGACACACCGGTGGGCGATACACGCCAGAGACAGTGATAAATGTTGGGAAGGAAATATCATAAAGGATTGAATGAAGATTGCCCCCCAGACCTGGAAGGATTTTTGAAGCTTATGAAGTATTATTTTTCGTTGCAGCTTGCACCAGACACTGACTGGTTTAAAGTGGTTAGTAATTTATGATTTTAGATCCTGGGATGGTGTTTAAGGCCCTGGACCATCCATATTTCTCTGTATTTTTGAAATACATAATATTATTAATAAACAGTAAACTACTGTATACAATATATAGATTTTTAATAATGTATAATTAGTAAGACTATTATGCTTTTTATATGCTTTAAAAAAATTAGCAACATTTAATACATGATTATTTATTTATTTATTTAGACATGTGGGCACCAAAATAATTGGATGAGATTCATCTCAAAAGTTTGTTTTGAAGGAACGGCCATAGAGAATGACAGGCGGTGAGCACCTAATACAAACAAAGTATATGCTAAAACCATAAGATAAAGAAATATGTTTCATATTAGCTATAAACCCGAAGCTCAAATAAGCTTAAGGTGATTGGTGCAGATCCATCCAGTCAAATAAAAATGAGCCACATTTGCCTCTCGCTGTGCTGACTGGATGTACAAAATGAGACCCAAAGACAGCCGAGTCTCATTACTGGAATATTTCCATGACTTCCTCTTCGACAGCGTCGCAGAAGGGTACTGTCAGAGCGGCTGGATTAAATGAGCCGAATGGAACGGCGCATGTTTGCTTTCACGTTTTTCTACAAAGCGAGGGCCCATTATTTCTTGCGGTGGTGTTTTAGGGTTCCTTCACTAGCTCATCTACCTCCTCCTTAGCTGTCCTGGAGGAGGGAAAGAAATTTGGACATGTCTCTATCATATCACCAACTCATGATCTGTTGAGTGAATCGGAGGATGGGGCATCAGTTGCGTCCATGCGGTTCTGCTAAATTGTTTTTTTCGCAGGTCCGCAGTGAGCTCACGGCTGAGTGGAGGCGGCTTGTTTATGATACGACTGGTACCAGACTGGGCCACCTGAGCCATCACGGTGTTTCCCCCCTTCTCCCCAAACCTCGGCCAGCCAATCATGCTGAGCGTATGCCTGCAGAGCAGCCAAGAGAGCAGTGGGGTGCAGCCAAACCCGCCATCTGTAGATATACACGCATGCAACACACAAACACACACGCTAGAGATTTCCACAAAAGCGGAGGGGGCGATTGACAAACAAAGAGCCAGGAGAAGGGGCATAAACCACGACACACACACACACACAACACAAGGTTTGTGCTGAAATCAGGAGTGGAATTCTGATGTCTTTTGTCTTCCGCAAACAAAAGAAGCCCTCATGCAGTCGCACTCTCACTTTGACATTCTCACTCTCTAATTTCACATAATCAAACCTGGATTATTATGCAGCCCCGGGTCAGAGCGACCCACTGTCTGGCTGCTTTCTTTAAATCAATAAGGCCCCTATCATCTCCCCTGCTGATATACACCACTGCTTGCACATGTGTGCGTGTGTGAGAGGGAGACGCAGCCCTCAGCCTGTTGCTCTGAGCTTTGACAGCTGAATTATTCACTCCTCAGACAGTAGCTCAGCCTCTGCCTGCTGTCAGTTAGAACTGAATTATCAGTTTAGGGGCCACCGTACTGCTGCTCTGGGATATGGCTTTAATACTAGCCGCTATTGTGTTGTATTAAAACCTCTCCATCATTGTCCAGAACAATCAATGGTAATCTCATCAGCAAAATTGCAGGTAAAAAAAAAAAAAGAAAAATCATTCAGATTTTTTATTGGTTTTTGCTAATTAAAAATAAAGACAAGCAATCTGATTCTGAATCAGTTTGAATATCTGTGATATAGTTATTTTTGTTAAGTAATTTAAATTCAATAGTGAGTATTTACAATATATGGTCAAATATATAATTAGATAACAAACTAACATTTTAAAATAAGAAAATAATTAAATACAAATAATATAAATGGATATAAATGTTGGATATAAATAGATTTTATATTTAAATGTTATGTATGATTTAATAATTGTGTGTGTGTGTGTGTGTGTGTGTGAATTATTTAAAGCATTACTTTATATAATACAACATTATATAAAGAATAAAAAACGAATAATACGTAATTATGTACATAAAATAAATCAAATAATAATTAAAAAAAAGCTAAATAAACATTTTTTTACACATTATTGTGCCTGAATGTGCTGGAGATTCATAAAATGTTAATATTAAAATATTGTAACAAATTTTTGCTGATTTTTGATTCCTAAAGTAAAGTATTGTTCTGTTTGGGAAAGTAGTGTTAGATGGACCAGGAGGCTTATGGTTGCTAATCACATTTGTAGGTCTCATCAGTTAGCTTATCTGACAGTTGGGTTTTGACCGGGACCATGAGCTAAAGCCCCCTACCTAGAGACTGATAGAAGAAGTTCAAGACCTGTGCCCGCCTGGCACATTGTAGAGGAGGTGTCAGGGGCTAATTGACAGGCTGACGGACAGACAGGTTACAGGGCTTTACCGGCGTCTCCCCGAGGGGGCTCCGAGCGTGCCCGGCAGCTGCGCCCGGGTGCTGCACTCCACGAAGAGGCAAACGTGGGCCGCCTGTGCATCTTCCTCTCATTAGTGTCACAGTATGCGGATACCACTGTTGTCAGGTGAGGCAGTGTGGATCACTATTTTGTCAGCTCTGACAGAGATTTTGTACATATGCCCATGCGAGTCGTGAAATATGGTTGAATAATGTGGCAAACACACACACACACACATATGGCCCCTCTCCTCATCGGCCCCTGTGAGAGGATTTCAGTCATACATTATTGATGTACTCACTCTCTATCGACTGGCTGCAGTTTCCAGCTCCGTATCTCAGGTCCAGTCTACCTCTCTATTATTCCAATTCTCCTTTGTCTCTCTCGCTGTCTGTCTCGCTAACCCTTTTACAGCACACGTGCGTTTTCTGTAAACTTGACCCCGTTCCCTGAAAGCATATGGATTTTTTTTGTGTGAAATCTGTTTTCTGTGTGACTTGCAAAATATATTAAAAGGGATAATTCAACCAAAAAAATTTAATAATATCATTATTTACTCACCCTCAATTGTTCCAATAAAGCTGCTATTTTGAAAATATAAAAAATATATTTTTTTATTTTATTTTAGTCAGTGTTGTTGTTTTAGACATATATGGATCGTATATGGGTGCATGTTTAAATTAAGCAATTTACTGTAGGAAGGCGTGGATGAGACTTAACTTATATAAAGAATATCTTTTTTGGGTTTGATACTTGACTCTTTACAACTTGACTTTATATGCACAAACGGCTTGTAACACTCCAAAGACAAAGGAGAACTGAATCATGTTTTTGAGGTAGGACTACTTTTCTAGGTGTGCATATGCTATGTTTATGAGCTCTGTGACGCAGCTGCACTGTGAGACCCACTATGTGTTGGCTTTCCGCTGTGCGATTAGTAACGCAGTCCCTCACGGATGTCGTGCCTGTATGTTGACTGAGATTTACTATAGTTGAAGCTTTCAGAAGCCTTTTATTGCAGTCTTGCGTAGCCCCTCTAGTGCCAAAGCATCGAGATGTTTCAGACGAGCTAAATTTACACGTTCAGGCCAAATCCGTTACACAAATAGCTCTGATGGGAAAGACACGGTTCACTAAGGAGGCTCAGAGCTCTGTTCAAACACGAAGGTTAAGAGCCCTCGCATTTCATCTAAAACACAATCAGACAGGATGCCTCACTCAGAAATGACCATCGATTTTCGACTAACTATTTAATGCTTTTTGAAATCCTTTGTGTTCCGGAAAACAGTCTAAGGCTAAGCTAATGCTTCCTTTGATCAAGCGGTTAGTTGTTTTATTGCAGTGTAATATTGTTAGCTAGCTAGCTAGGAGGTTGTCTCATTTTGATTTATGTGTATTTTTCTGCCGGACAGTAAAAAGTCCATATGACATTTAAGTTGGGAGTGTAGAGGGATTTCAAAGGTCACCTCATGAGCACACATGCTGCGCTTTTGCCTTTAATATAGTTCCTAATCAGTTGTGCTATTCTGCTGTGTCTAGATTTTAAACATGTTTCATGTATTTTCTGATGAAAATGGTGGTGCCTTTCTGTGCAGGTCTACAGCATGATGCTAGTGTGCTTGTTAGCGCATTGCTGTGATTATCTGAATGTTTCTTAGCATGTTTTCTTAGGGGATTGCTAGGTGGTAGAGGACTATAGAGTGCAATATACTAATATACTAATATACTAGTACCTTAATATGGCTTAGATCCTTCTATTCATGTAAATTACCTGGTAGCTCAATTGGTGGTATAATGCTAGCAATGACAATATTATGGGTTTGATTCGCAAATCTCTTGGCCTTTTTTGTCAGTTATAGCTTAAACTCATGATTACAGTTACTGAGAGAGTAATACATCTCTTTAATAAACCATACAATTTACGGTACAGTATCATTCATTTTCATATCACAGTAAAGGACAACATTGAAGTTTAAATATAAGGGCTTTGTTCAAATCACTAGCATTAAAAATAAGTAGTCAAAATCGCAATGCTTGCTTTAGCCGTTGTCTTCGTGTAGTTTGAGAACTCTCTCGCTCACTCTATCATGCCATCATTCTCCTACAGTACGTTGGAGTCTTGCTGAGAGGCCTCCTCACGCAATCAAGAATGCTTTGATTGAGTTTTCATCCCACACACACACATACTCATGCATCCGTGAGCGTTAGCGAGATGCGAGTGAATACGGCTAGGAGAGTTGTGCAAACAGAGCGATTGTGTATGTGTGTAGTAACTTGTGTGAATGTTTTATTGCGCTCCAGTTTGAGTGGGTTTGCTGAATACGTAATGTGGATTTCTGAGAGCGACCGCCGTAGAGATGATCTGTGTGTTTTAGAATCGAAGGGTTAGCATGACCCCGTTAGTCACCATATACACAATTTGGCTGCCTACAAGAAGCATCTTTCTTCATTGATTTGAGTGTGTTTTATCTGTGCAGATGTGTGTGTGTGTGTGCGTAAATGACTGTATTGTCCTGTATCTCTGCTGGGATTCAGATTAGCTTCATGTCTTAGAGTTTGTGGACCGATTGACTCCACAGAGACACTGCACCGAACGGATAAGAGTCAGTCAATTGTTGCCCTCAGCTAAGCCAAGCATGAACTTACAAGAGAATTTGTCTTTAGGACTGATGTGTGTGTGGAGTCTGTGTGACGTGTAAATTGCCTGTCTAAATGTAAAAAGACCCCATGAAGATATCTAAGATATCTAGTTTATAGCTTTTATTCCGTGTGTTAGCATTTAAACTCTATGCTACTGTTCTCCTAAACACTGATCAAATCAATAAAATGCACTTGTATCATGCAGTATCACTATGTTCTAAAAGATGTTGCTTATGTTCAAAAAGGCTTCATTTATTTAATCAAAAATACAGTAAAACAGTAATTTTCTGAAATATCAAATTTATTTCAAACTTAATATCAAACTTAATTTTGCTCGTTCCATATACAAATTTAGAAGATATGTATGATTTGTAATTGTAGGTGGTTGATGAGTCACACATAGGCACATACACACACAAACAAACATGCTGTTATCCTCTGATTTTTGTTGAGTGCCAATAGATTTATGTGTCAGTGAGATTATTGCACTCTGTGTGTGTGTGTGTCTGAAGGGACGTGATCGATGGCTCTCATTGCTGTGGGTGCAGCGTTCAGTATCTCACATTAAAAATGAATGTGTGAGTGTGTGTGTCTGTGTGTGTAGGTGGCAGCGTCTCCCAGAGGTACCAGCTGTTTACGGCTCACTCCAGGAGAGGGGTAGGGGGTCAATGCCTGGACTGGTCTCTATGGCAACCGCGATGTGGATTTGGTGAACGTTTTGAGTGTGCGTTAACATCTGGATACAGTATTTATACATGAGAGGCTTCTGGATTTCTTTAGTTTCGGCTCAGACGATAAGCCCGTTCTTAATTGGGCTCTTAATGTTATGTGCTGAATTGCAACTTTCCTTTTTTTTGGGAGTACTGTAAGTGTGGACAGATTTTTAGTGTCTGTGTTTATTTTGTTTAAACATATTAACAGTTCCAAGAAAGCAGAAATGAGGGATGTGTAGGAGGAATAAGCTACTAAAACTTTACAGTTTTCAGTACTTTATCTGTATACACCACTGTTTTAATTTCGAAAGTAAGGTAAAAACACAATTTTTTTGTGTTTTCTTCTATTATATGTCACAAAAGGTCATTTATTTCTGACAGTTAACTGATTTTTCAGCCATCATTACATTCTTCAGTGCCACATCATCCTTCAGAAATCATTGTAATATGCTGATTTGTGCTCAGTTACTTTTGTTACTCAATTATGGTTCTTAAGATTGGCAATGCTGATGCCAGTCACTTTAGTTTTTTTCGCCGTTGTTTATTTTTAACAAAACGTAGCATACAAAATGTCGTTCAGTGTCATTTTTACCATTGCAATGAGAACGCAGCAGAGATTTTGGAGCCCAGCTGTACAGTTTGTCTAATTTTTAAGACTTATGGGACAGTAATTCCACTTATTATCCAATAAGTAAGATATTCTAGATTCTGATGTTTCTCAACAAGAATAAACGCTCTCTCTTCTATGTTAGTCTGAGATACAAATCTTGAAGAAATAACACCTGTTTTATCTAATCTGATATCCATCATATTGTAAACATCAAACATGAAAAATTCAATTTGCATATTGTTCTTAGCCAGAACAAACTGTAATGATGATCAAGTCAAGTCTGGCTACACAAAAACAGGATTTCCCTCATATTTTTCGTTCTCCTTCTAACCCTTCTACATCCTTGTCTCCACGTGTTTCTGCTCTTAATCATTTACTGTACCTCAGACCTGCAGTTTTCTTTAGTTCTGTATCACTCTTGCTCTCATTCTCGCTCTAGTTTTCCCTCAGATGGTTCTCTATTCATCAGACAGGTGCATTCGACAGCGAGGGTGTTCTGAGGACTATAGAAAAGAGAGCTAATTGTCAGCATTTATTCTCACCGTCCAGCTCCCAGCTCCCCTAGCATACTGTACTCTCCATGTTGATCCCAAGCACAGGTCTAAGATCATCCGTTCGGTTGTAATTATAACGTCTTGGGTCTGGATTACAGCAGCAGAGGTTCTTTGGAGGTTACAAGCTCGATTTGAGGAGTGTTGTTTGTGAATAAGACAAGAATTCGGTGCCAGCTCCGTCTTCTTTTCTTCTAAATGTCCTGTCTCCAGGCGATTCTTGGCCAGCTTCAGAGCGAGTGGAAAATATCGAATTCAAGCCAGATAGAGATTAGCAGATAGCATCCTGGAAGCATTTTAAGCTGTGGAAGAATTACTGAGCTCAAGAGGAAATTAGGAGTTGGCGAGGACCCTGTCCTACCATGAGTTTGGGTTGAACCCAGAATTCCTCGCTAATCTAACTACAGTTGTCTTTTAAGCCAATTGGCTGTTATTAATACTTTAAGTTCACAAGTGCAAGTGGAGATTAATGGCGTTTGTGGTGCATTCGAATGATTTTTAGAGGAATGTTTTTTAGGCTGTCAGGTCGCGTATAGGAAAAAACTTTCAATATTTTTTTTTAAATGCAAAAAAAGAATTACAAATTACGACTCTTAAAATGTCTCTTATGAACCAGTTCTTTTTTAGTAAATCAAACGCACAAAACTGTCTAGTTGCGGACAGTCTAGTTTTGTCATGTGATGTAGTTAAATGTATTTATTCATTTTATATATATATATATATATATATACACTGTATATATATATTTTTTTTTACATTTTGATATAAATTCAATGTTTATTTTGCTTATAAAGAATTAAATAAAAAAAATAGAGAAAACATATTTTTCTCCAAATATGTTGCAATTTTATTTAACTTTTTTTATCAACATATACAGTATGGCAACATTAGTGACTGGAAGGCACATATTTCTATGCCAAAACTGTATATAATGTTTAAACAATTCAGAGCTAGGATTTACATTGAGGCAGTTTGCCCATGGGTCACTTAAGTTTCTGAGTTCTGAGTAAACACCCAGAGACTGCAGCCTAAATTAAACACCACCACGTTTTATTTGTCAACTTTTTACTTATCCAAAAAATAATTATGAAAAGAAAAGGCGACTTAAATAGTTAATGTCATTAAGCACCTAGAATGGTTGGTAGCTGTAAACAGTGGTTTTACATGACGGAAATATAATTTGTGATTATTAATATTAATAATGTAATCATTTATTGAACATTGCTGCCTTTTATCATATTGCTGTTGCTGCAGCTTGCGTCATGCTTAAGAACTGTGATCAAATCTTTAGCGTATGATCTTGCTTATTGCTTTATATTTGGTTCTGTTGTAAACTAATCCAAAAAATTGGTTCGAATAAAAACCATGCTTCTCTCTTCTGCATTTAAACTCAAGTTTTAATGAGGAAACATTGAAACGCGCACACACAATCACAAGCTGCTCTCAGTGGGAGAACAGGCCTCATTGTGCTTCCCACTGCGTTGACTGACTAAAGCATGTGCTGGTCAACAGCTGCTCCAGTTGCCTGCCCGCAACCCCCATAACACCTTTATCCATCTCACTTTTTCTGTCTGGAAGTCTCTCTATCCATCTATCTGTCTCCATCTTCTCCTTTGACATCTTCCTGCCAAGTGTGCAGACGTGGACATGGACGTGGATGTGCACCTGCGGCAGCTGTGTCACCCTACAGTGCAGCTGTCCCCTCTATGATTCGCTCCATCAGCGTTTGACACTGCTGCAGATCTTCATAATATAGTTAGTGTCACTAGTACTATTGCTTATACTCGGGGGTTAGTACATATCCTGTCATTTACTAATGTTGTTCCAATCCTGTGTGAATTTCTGTCTCCTGTGAAACACAAAAGATATTTTGAACAATCATATTTTGAACTTACTTTTACATTACACGTAAAAAACATAAGCCTTTATGAGATTTCTCTTCTAGAGCTTTCATTTTGATATGTACTATATCTCCATTTCACCCAAAATGGCACTTACGCCCTCCTGTTTCTCTCCCCTTGAAATGTTGCTTAGGAAACAAACAAAAAAGTAAAAAAATATTTGAGGTATAGTTCATTTTCATTCATTTGTTGAATGAAAAGTAGAAACCCGAGACATCTAGGGGCCAGAATATCAAAGAGACTTGGCGGTAGGCTCTTTTAAATACTTAAAAATATCCAAAAAGCCCCAGCAACCACTCAGAACACCTTAGCAACTGCAAAGTAATGTCTTGGCACCTATCAAAACACCCTTGCATTTTGTACTGGCTTACATTTTCTTCATAAAACATAACAAATCTAGTGTTACTCCAGAACTGGCATTTGGTGACCGTTGGCGTCAAGATGGCATCATCTGGTATCTGTGAATCTAATGTTGTTGGATTGTTGGTCTGGCTCTAAATCAGTGTTGTGTAACATTGAGACTTATTGCCATGTTGAACCAGCGTCGTATGGCCGGTGTTGCTTTGTGAGCAGAGCCCCTGGTGGGCTTGTTTGTCATCAGGCTGGGCGGCAGCGCTGATGTGCTGGACTCATTACTTTTGACCACCTGTTTGTCCTGGGGCAATGAGTGAGTGAAAAATAAAGAACGAGGGAGGGGGAGCTGGGTGAAAATGAAAAAGGGAACAGGACGGATCCTTGTGGGACACCTCTCGGGTTTTGCCATGAAGTCAGACCGTACGTATAAACACAACTGTGCATGCGTTTGCGATCACAGCCATGCGTCTTTGGAAACGACGCTGGTAGCGGGAGGTTGAATGCATGTCTTTGTTTAGGAGTTGCCGCGGCTGTGTGTCACAGGGACAGGTGGATGGCCACCCCCGTCAGACCCTGCCGCTCACACACTAATGACATTTAACACGGCCATACAGCACACGCACACATGCTGCGGGAACCCTGCGTGTTTCTCCACCCCTCTAACTAAACACACACTGTGTGCCCACTCATCCATCTTAAAACTGTCTCTCACTTCATCCTACCCTTTGACCCCGTCACAAATGTCAGAATAGAGAAAACACAATGCCGCTAACCGTCAAAAAGCTTGATGCTCTGCCCACATGGATTCTGAATACTAACTGCCACACTGGTCCTATCGGTCAAACTTTCTTACAATTTTGTTCTTTAATTTCATATGAGCATAACCCTAAATAAGACATCTTCCATGTTTCATAAACTATTTGTAATAATATAGTAATAATAAAATATTATTTTTGCCGTTATTATCTTCTTCTGGTTTTTATGTATATATATATATATATATATATATATATATACATGCCACACAGACACACGCACACATATATATATATTATTTATAATTATTATTATAATTTATGTATATATATATATATATTAGTGCTGGGCAATGATTAATCGCGATTAATCGCATCCAAAATAAAAGTTTTTCTTTACA
>JAUCMS010000050.1:13192332-13233316 GCA_032357445.1 Enteromius radiatus | reverse complement strand
TTATGTAAAGAAAAACTTTTATTTTGGATGCGATTAATCGCGATTAATCATTGCCCAGCACTAATATATATATATATCACACATACACATTTCTCTGTACCACACCTGACCAAATTTAACCATTCGTTCATTTCAGTCTAAATGCTGTGGAAAAAATGTAGTTTTCCCCAAATCCTCAATGACTTCACACTATCCTGTTCTGCTTGTGTGTGTTAATAGGATGCAGGTGCACCCAAAAAATCCCCTTAGCGACAAGGGAGGACATCACAGACTCCAGCGCTGGCAATGAAAGCAAACCCCTGAAAATACATGAATAGATAAAAGAGATATTACAAGCGCAGGCACAAATCACAGAGCTGTGGCCCGGTCATCACAGCGACGCTATCCCAGCATGCCAAGTGGGCAGCAGAAGGCTGTGCAAGTGGAGTGGATAGGGGCTTTGTGGGTCAGCGGGCAAAGCTAGTCTCTAGTCTGTTGTGGTGATCCTTTGTGAGTGTGTATCTGCTTAGCACTCATCTCTGATGTATTACAGGAGTGTTGTCTAGGTGTGTGTGTGTGAGAGTGAGATAGAGAGATAAAGCATATGTTCAGACTGGTTGCCAGAGACACGCTGCTTGTTGAGTTTTGAGGAGTGACATGTTTGCTTTTTAGAATGGTCAGTGAATTGCGTCTCACTCTGAAAGCAAACTCTACTCCATCACCATTGTGCGTGTGTGTGTGTGTGTGTGTGTGTGTGTAATTAACTATACTTTGAAGTGTAAATCAAACAAAACCTCCATTTGGTGATATCCTCATTTGTGATATGACCATTATTGTGATATATGATTTAAAAAATAATCATAACAATGATTTAACAAATATATTTTTAAACAACAATAATAATAATAATAATAATAATATATTTTGTTGTAAATATTATTTTTATTATTAAATAATTTATTATAATAATGACTATTAATAATAATAATAATTATTGTAATATTATTGTATTGTACAAGTGGTGGAAAGGTTTTTAAAAACAGTAAAAACATGACATATATCCATAGAATATCCTCATCTAGTTATTTAGATAGCTGCTGCAAGTAAACGTGTGTTGTAACTATGAATTACAAGCAGTTTATACAGTGTTATTTAAATATATTGATCTTAGGTTAGATAAAGATACTGTAAACAAATTTCCTTTATGTTTAAGCAGTTGAGTGTGTGTGTGTGTGTGTGTGTGTGTGTGTAGTTGGACAGGTGCACCGGGCAACACAAAAGACCACTGTTTCGATGCTATTCCTCTTAGTGGCAGTAGCACAGCTGCTTGTGTCCTGTTTCCTCTGTTCTGAATGTTTCTGTTAGTGCGCACACACACACACACAGAGTACAGGTTTTTACCACTGAACACTCTCATGTTTGTCTTTGACTTACGCATTTCAAAAGGAAAACGAGTTCACATGAACACATACACGTTCTTGAGCACATACACATTTGGGTTGAAATGAAAATGAGATTGCAGTCTTTCTCAGAGACAGCAGTGAGATAAAGTAAAAAATAAAAATAAAAATTCAAGGGCATTGCATCTCCATTTTTACTAATGAAGACAGTTCCTCATATACTCAAGCTAATGTTGTCACAAACATGTGGGACTTACTTTTTTCAGTGGAACGCATATACTGAGAAATACTGGAAACTGAACAGTTCCAGTTGACCTCCACTGCATTTTTGTCCAGACAATAAAAAAAAAAATCTTATCTTCTTAAGTAAATGGTGACTGAATCTTCATCTTGGGGTGTATAATTCTTCTTTCAGGAAGAAATTGACTTCAATGTCTCAAACTGTTCTCTCATTTGCCATATCACCTCGTCATTTTTACCTTTACTTTATATCAAAATCTTAAAAGTGGAAATCACCATTTTATTATTTTTCCTAAACTGATCTCGTTCCTGTGTCACTTTGTTCAGTTTTCTCTCTCCTCCTTTTGAGCCATCATAGTCTGAAAACGAAGTACCCTGGGAATCTATGATTTTCAGATGTCACTGTAGTGTCATGTATCCATCGAATGGATAAATTCATCTTGTTGACTGAATATGCTCAGTCTGTTGTTTGTTTGTTCTGCAGGTCACGCGGGTGCCGATCGAGTCCTGTGAGCAGTATGGCACATGTGGAGAGTGTCTGAGCTCCGGAGATCCACATTGTGGCTGGTGTGTGCTGCATAACATGTAAGTTCCTTCTTTATATTCATTCACACGTTTAATAGTGAATAACAAACGATTTGTCATGTATTTGAAGACCACAATCTCCAAAGCTTAAATTCTGTAGTGAAAAGTCTAAGAATGGTAGTATGTAAAAGCCCAGTGGTGCTCGGATGGCACAGAGGTTGTTTGCCCTCTGGTGGTGGACTACCGCAACTGCATCCAGATGTTAATATCACACTGAATGCTGAATCCTCAGAAGCTTGTATGCTTTTAAATATTGAATTGAACATTTCCAGAACAACAGGCAACTGACATTACTGCGTTCGTCATCTTTTAGTGGTTTTGTGCTGTTGTCTTCTCTCTCGCGTCCTGACTCTGTAGGGGTGTGTAAACCCTCCGCTGCCATCATTACAGTAATGGCGGGCGTACCTCCCTTGGAAAAGTGCACTTAAAGTAATTTGCATGACTCCCGACAGGACAGGGACAAATAATTGGCGAAGCGAGCGGTATTTGTGCATCTCTGTTCAGCATGGGGCTCTTTCTTTTCGTCAGCATGCCGTTAGCGCGGCAGGATTACATTCCTCCGTCAGTCCTCCGGGGCTTTCTGCTGTATTAAAGCTCATGTAATACAGATGCCATTCGAATCTCAAACATATCATGCTGTGCTGTGCAGACAAGCTTATGTATTTATTAATTCACTAGCAAAAAGAGCTAAAAGTACCGTGCCACTATTTAGTTTTTTTTTACGTGTGACATTTGTTTTTTATTTTAAAACGATTGAAAATACTTATTTATTTTATCTCTGTAACTATATTGTAAGATGTTATTTATATATAAGCTATATATACTGTACTTATTTTAAGCTGCATATTTTTTGAAGGAACATATACTGTTAATATCATGGTATATCACTACAGTAATCACTCGATACCATGCTATATATCAAATTCCTGATTTTCTCTTTCTCTCCATGTGTGCTTGTATTCCTCCCTCCCCATGGCGAGTGTTTTTTCACAGTCAATGTTCTCTTAATGAAATTAACATCTCACACGCGTTCTAATTCCAGCTCCACACTCATATTTGCTCATTTCTCACTCCTCACGTCCCCTATGGAGTCAGTCCTTCCTCATCTGATAGAGCTACAGATAGAGAGAGATTGCTGACATCTACTACAATGCTTTCATTAGTTTATTAGCCTTCATTACACTTCATTGTTTTCTTTTTTTTCTCCTACTTTAGAATAAATGTTTTTAAATCGATTTCCTGTGATCATTAAAGCACCAAAGCTGATGGTTTAAGAAAAAAAAAAATTCTTTATGTGAATATCAAATAACCATATTCCATAAGTCATGTTTTAATGAATCAAGTACTTTTTTATTTTATTTTTTTATTTAATGAAGTTATAAAAATAGATAAAATAGATGTTTTTAGTACTGATTTTTAAAAAAGAAGTTTCTTACAAGATAAAATAGCTGTGTTCTGGTTTAAAATGTTTTAAAATTTAATTTATTTCTACTTGTGGCAAAGCAATTTTCTAGCAGCCAATTCTTCAGTCTCCAAGGTCACATGATCCCTCAGAAATGATTTCAATTAATTTAATAAACATTTTTTTCTTATTAGCAAAACATTTGTGCTGCTTAATATGTTTGTAGAAACAGTGATGCATTTTTTATTTTAGCCTTTCAATAAAAAGTTCCAAAGTAAAGCAATTAATCAATAAAATAACGAATGTGTTCTTGCTGAATAAATATATACATTAATATCTTAAAAGAACATATCAATAAAAAATACTGACCCCAAACGTTTAGATGGTAGTATGTTTATTCTTTTTACTTTCTTTGTTTCCTTGTTTTTTTTCTCTCCCCTGGAGACTTTTTTTGTAGAGCAACATTTTTCTGCTTTTAGTATGTGAGATATCTCTCTTTATTCTTACCTCAGTTCAGAATAGTGTGATTTTCCAAAGTTCCTCTAATTACCAGCAGCTGCTGCGCACCATGTGATTGAAAGGAGAAAAAGTGAGTGAGAAGCAAGATAGTGTTAGAGCATATGAGGCAGCACTAAATCTGCTGGTGTTTAGACTATAAAGGCAAACAGCATCTGTGTGGTGTCTGTCTGGCGATAGATGACATCTCTCATTGGCCAGTTAGGTGGGACCCAGAAGCTTGGAGGAGACAAAAAAAAGCAGAGCATAAAGTTTGCTGTCAGATTTAGGAGGACTAATCTCCTTGGCCTGTGGAGAACACTAATCCTGGAGATGATCTGATTGGCTGAACTCCTTTGAGGTCAAAGGCTGGTTTAATTTCAGTGATCCAGCAGTTGCTCAGCAGAGATCATTCCAACGGATCCATAATCGCTTTTAGGATTTAGCTCATTATAAAGAGAAAAAAGGAGGTGGGAAATCTTAAATCAGTGTTTAAGGGCAGTGTACAATTTAACATTATGCAATACATGAGAGTTTGTAAAGTAAGTGTGTGTGTGTGTGTGAGCTCTCAGCTTGGGTTTTGTTTGCATGGCTGTGGCGGCCGTTCCAGGAGGGAGACGATCTTCACAGCAGGGTTCAGCGTTTGATCTGTGCTGTGAGGAAGCATTCGCTCGCTCTTGCCGCATGGACGTTCTTGATATGTTGGAGACTTTTTCTGCCACATATACTGTATGCTGTGCACTGTATGCCAGTTTTAGTATGCATTGAATACACAGAGCACAATGTGGGAGACAGTGTCCCATAATGCAGTGCACTTGACTTGACCTTCCATGTGACAAATCAACCAGTTTTTACAGGAATTATAATATTCAGATTTTCGGACATGAAAAGGTTATGGAAAGTAGTACAGTTTTCAAAAACATAGTGTAAAATGTTTTTTTTTTTTTTATTATTATTATGTGAATGGATGGAAAAAATAAAATTTGCCTAAAAAAATTATTTATTATATAATTAATTCATTTACATTTAGAAATGTATCAATGCATACATTTTTAAAGATGAAATTATCAATTATAATTCAATTTAATATATATATATATATATATATATATTAATTTATTAAATAATGTATTACGCGCATCTAATTTAATAAATACAGCTTTTTATTTATTGTTTAATATTTTTATTATGTATTAAACAATCAAGTTATGCATCAAACACAGTGATAATAATACAGCATACTGTATTTGTCACGCAGGATTCATCATTGCATATTGAGTATTTTTTTCACATACTATAGTATGTAGGACTCTATAGTATACCATTCCAATTATATAGCCATGTCACAACATATTCAAATTCGTTGGCAATCAACAACACATCTCATTAGCTCATCAGTTAAATGTCATTGATATGTGCATGCGTTCAGAAGGAATGCTGTATAGATGCTTATACGTTCAATCAAACAGCGATTATGGTTCTAACAATCATACGCTGCTCATTACATGGCCTCACCGTTTACTCCTCTGTCTCTGTAATGAACTTAGATGGTGCTGGTCTGTGTTCAGATTGGTGCTCAGCTAAATGAATTCCTAATTACATATTGATCTGGAGGGATGGAAGCAGGTTCACGCTCACAGGCTGTTTATGAATGAATCATTTCACCTGTTGGACAAATACTGGAGCAGTATGGAGATGAGAGATCGATTTACATTAGTGTTGGGTTTTGGACTCTTATTGTGTTGTCTCTTCTCGTCTCTCTAGTTGTCTCGCCTCACCTCCTCTCCTCGTCCCATCTGCCCACCTCTCATTTCTTTTCATCTGTCATCTTCTTGTGTCTCAACTCTTCTTTTTTCTTCTTGTCTCATCTTTACTCAATTAGTCTTTTCATCTCACCTCATCTGCTTTGCTTTTCTTTTTGTCTCATCACATAATCTCAACTCTCTTTTCTTCTCATCTTGTTTGTATTTGTCTCATCTGGATCCCTCTCATTTTTGTCTCCTCTCATTTAATCTGAACTCTTCTCTTTTTGCCTAGTCTCATCTCGGCTCTGCTTTTCATGTAATCTCATCTTTCTCTTATCTTCTGTCCTCGTCACTTCTTTTTTGGCTTTTATTTTCATCTCAACTCTTTTCTTCTCATCTCATCTTCACTCTTGTTATCAACTTTTATCTCTTCTTGACACTTCTCTGTTCATTTGTATTCATTTTATTCTTCTCGTCTCGTCTCCTCTTCTCAACTGTATTTGTCTCATCTTGATCCCTCTAATTTTTCTCTCATCTCATTTTTTTCTCTTTTCATCTCGTTTAATTTTAGCCCATTTCTTTGACTCTTCAGAAATCCCAGTTTTCTCTTATCTTCACTTCTCCTGATTCTCCTTTCATCTCTTTTTCTTTTTCTTCTCATCTCATGTCTCCTCTTCTCATATACTGTTGTTTCCTCTTCACTCTCTTCTACTTTTTTGCCATGTCATCTTGTCTCATTTTGCTTCTTCTCCTTCTCCTCTCATCTGATTTTTATCTCATCTCCTCTCTTTTCGTCTCTCGCTCCTTTTCCTCTTCTTGTCTCATCGTGACTCTTCTGTTGTCTTCTCCATCTCATCTGAACCCTCCCAGGGAGAAGTTCACAACACTCCCACTGCTTTCTTCTCAGCTTTATTTTTAAAAGAGAGACTTTTATTCATCTACAAAGCGTCCTGTCTTCTCCTCCCTCAGAGCTTTGCTCAATCAGATATCTCGCCACACACCTCGCGGGATGTTTTGTGGACGCTGGTAAGAGCGCAGGAAAGAAACAAGGGAAAATCTTCTCCTGTCGTCTGTCTCGGCTCATCGAGTGTGTGTGTGTGTGTGTGTGTGTGTGTTGAGTGTGTAAGGAGACGCAAAGACACTGTAATTGCCTGTCTGGTGCATGGGGCTAAATCAGACGGTAGAGAAAAACCCAAAGGTTAACCCACCACTACCATTACCCTCCTCTGTCTGTCTCTCTCTCTTACACACACAAACAACATTAATAAACCGTGAAGCTTGTCACTTACAAGCTGTAGCATATTACTACCAAATTTAAAATATCAACGCTTATTCATAATTAACAGCAGTATGTCAATAGCTTTCAGTTTTCAGTATGTCAATGCTAAGAGTTTAGTCATTCATAACAGCTCATTTGCATATTAAAGGTTGCTGATATTAAAGCTAAAACAACCTATTTAATTCAAAGACCCAGAGAGGAGTCAAACTAAAAAACACATTTTGGTGCAACAAACCTTGACTTTAAGAGAATATGAATCATATTGCATGTGTGTTGAGGCATTTTCTTTGATGTGTATGCAGCTCTCTAAGCATTTCATTCAGGTCTTTAGAGGACCAGGGTTGTCGAGATGCAGAATAAACCCCTCTGGAGTCAAAACGATGTGTACTGGGAACACACACTCTTCATTTAATGAAAGAGAGAGAAGAGGTTGCCCACTAAGTACACACACTTACATGTACACACATATTATAATGGCCGTCTCCTGGTGCCATGGCAACGCGGCATCCTGAGTACACCCACCTCCTCCTCCAAAATCAAGCCCGGCGCTGGATTTGGCGGCTCGGAGAGATGCACACACTCACACAGACAAACCCACACCCACGTTTTCAGACAGTGAAGTATGCACAAGCCTTCCCGGACATCTGAAAGCACATTAAGTGTCATTTCTTCTTCTTTCTGCATGTTAAAAAGACACAGCAAATTGCAAGCCTAAATGCTCTTTGTCAAAGATAGAGGAGCAAAGAGAGAGAGAGGCTGAGTCAAAATCAAGTGACAGGCTGAATGAGTGTGGTGTGAAAAGTAAAAATAACAACCCACAGATTTGCAGGAGTACAGTGAGATTTATAACTGTAGGATGCGTCTCCCATAGTAGTTTCTGTTAGTCTATGTGTAAATGCAACAAAAAATGGTCATTAAGCCTAAAAAAGGGCATTTTCCTGTCCATCAGTGATTTCTGCTAAGTAAAAAAAAACACTTTGAGAGGAATAAGAAGACGTGTTCTGAAATTATACATGTATACGGTATGAGCATTGTTGGCCTGTGACAGTAATGACAGTTTTAGTCATGTGATGTCTTATCAGTTGGTCTGGTATTAGAAGACACTTATGGCTCTTTCAGGCAGAATGATGGTATGAACGTGTTCAGTACCAAGGACAGCAGCTAAAGTCAGCAGTGACGCTCATGCAGCCTGTGTGAAAATGAACCACACTTAAAAGTCAAAGGGATATACAACAATATTCAATTATAAAGACTGTAGTAGTCACTACTGAAAATTCAGCTTTGCTTAATGGAATAAATAACATAAAAAACAACAACTTGTTTTTAATTGTAGTAATATTTCTCAATAAGCTGTTTTCACTGCATTTTACTCAAGTGAATGCAGCTTTAGTGAGCACAAGAGACTTTTAAGAGACTACCAACCCACACTTTTAAATGTAGTTCTCTGGGAAATAAAAAAAAACAAATGTAAAGAAAGTTATGGAAATTACACAGCATTAATTCCCCATTGTGTCGTTCCAAATCCATGTGTTCTTCTTTCCTCCAAGGAACACAGAAGAAGATATATTGGAGAATGTCCAGTGCTCTCTTTTTTATAATGGGGACTGTCAAAATGCTAAAATGTGAAATATTCCCATCTTTTACAGTTCTGAAATCTCATTTATGCTCATTTGTTGTGCCAGATTTAACTTCATGCTATCAAACATCATTGGTGTGTCGTGTCATAGGCATCAAATCAGTGTGACACATTTTTAATGCAACATGGTATATTGAATGAGGTTTGAAAACTCTGGCAGAGAAGACTTTGAGCAAATAATCATTTCAATTTCTTTTTGTATACCTTTTTTTATGCAGTTTTGCATCAGTTGTGCTGTATGGCTTCAGGCTCTTTTCTTTTTCTTTATTTTTAGAGGTATTATTATGCTGTGTGTGTACATATATATGTATAAAGAGAGAGAATTTTATTTATTTATTTATTGTTATGTGTTATGTAAATGTACAGCACTTTGCATCAAGCCATTGTTTTTTTAAATGCTATTTTAATTTGACATGAGGGTGAGGAAATGATGAAAATATATTTATCTAGTTCATATTCCTCATACAGTAAATTCATTTTATTTTTGTTTATTGGTTTGTTAAGCATTCATTAACTTGACATGTGCTCAGAGAAGGGTTAACATTTACTGCCAAATTAATAAACATCAATCTTTGTGGTTGTCTCAATATTTTCCTATGCAACTAACTTCTATGCGCTCTTTTTCTCTTCTAGATGCTCTCAAAGGGATCGTTGCGAGCGGGCAAACGAGCCATACCGTTTTGCTGCCACGCTGAACCAATGTGTAAAAGCCACGGTGTACCCAGACAGCATCGCAGTGTCTGAACCCAGCGTACCGGTGAGACCGTTTATAACCTTTTCTCACAAGAACACAAACACCTTAACAACCTTAAGGTTATGTTGACTGAAGTGCAGGAGCACGGATTCCTTCAAGCGAGAAAAATCTGCATGAATTAGTTTTCAGTGCGATGTCTAGATAAACAGTTTTGGGTTTTGGAAAGACTGCACTGTGTGGGAGGGCTTGAAGAGCGAGATATCTGGAAAAAGAGGCCTTTGGGAAAGGTATATGTGTGGGTGAGATGCCAAATAAGCATGTGGGCCAGAGTAGGAGTTGCGTTCAAGAAGACAGAGACATCGATTCAGGGCTAAGACTCTTATTTTGGACATTATTTTTAGTTTTTGCTTCTTATTCATGCAAGAAAAAGTACCAACTCAGGCATACCAGGAAGTTTGAAGGTATTCACTTTGGTTAAAGTTCCCTAAGAAGCCAAGTGGAAAAAATTGTGATGGCCAGATAATTGATAGAGTCTGTGTATCACAGCTACCTGATTAAGATAATGAGGCGTCCGGCTCTAAATTAGATGTTTCTGTCATGCTGTAGCGCCCAACGACATGACAACAGGGTCACCGCTGTTCGGCGCGTCGTAGGATAAAGGGAAACCATCACCATGACAACAAAACCCATCTGCAAGGGTGCCGAAGGAGCATGAAAAGCAGCAAAAACAATCAAATTACCTTTATTAGAAATGCTAGCAACAATTAGCCTTCCCTGCACATCGGCAGCCGCGATGAGAAATAAAAAAAGCGCAATGAAAGGAGCAAAAACAAAACATAGACACCAATCACGCCTCGTCAGTGTTATGGTCAGACAATGCTTTATAGCAAAACAATGCCTTGTCTCGATGTTTGAGTATGCCTGTGTATGTACAAGGAATAACAAGACAGCTAATTAGCAATTCTGTAGCTATCGCTCTCAGCACGCTAGCCTAAAGAGTGCAGAAAGGAGCATCTGTGTGGTTTTGAAGTAATTAGATGGCATATAGACATTGGAAATTTTAGAAGAGAGGGCAAAAGTCAATGAGATGGTCCGAAAGTAACCTTAGAACTATTGAAAACGATGTGGTAAAAGCAAAAAAAGTTAGCCACGCGATTGTAGCAAATGTCACAGCAATAATTGTCCTCTTCTTCATTGGCGAGAAGCCTGCATGTGAAATATGTGTATTTATAGCCTGTGAGCTCCGTCCTGTGTGTCACCGGTCCTCCAGAGAATGACTTCAGAGGGCCATGTGTGCTTTGAGAAGATGTGCGAGAGCAGTCGTGTGAAATGCAAGAGATGTAGTTCAAAGATAGAGAAGGAACAGACTGATTGTTAAATGCCCTCTTTGAGCAGGAGTCTTTATAAGGTTAACTCTGTAATGATGGCTGGAGTTTATGCTGTGCGAGACCATCTGGTGCATTCTGCAGAATAAACTCTGCCCGTGTGAAAAGACTGAGGTTATTTGATAAGAAAAAAATAGCTTCTAGGAGATATAGCTCGGTGGATAGCAGTCGTGGTTCAGACATGTAGACGGTGGTTTTCTCATGCACTCTCTGTATTTTTCTAGTATTAGTATTTTTATTTTTATTTTTTTTAATATATACATTACAAAATAAATTCTTACATAAAATAATGTACAACGTAATATTAATCTGAATAGATAATAATTGTTATAATAATAATAATACAAAAATAATTATAAATCATAAACTACTTTTAATATACTAACATTAGTATATTAAATAATATTAATGTCAGTTAATTAAAATAAAATATTGTATTTATTTTAAACTACAATATTTTATTTTAATTTTTTTTATTGTATTTTGAAAGCTCCTCGTTTAATCTGATCTCTTTCCTCCATCTAGCTGCTGGTGAAAGTGACAGATGTTCCGGATCTTTCTGCTGGAATCACATGCTCCTTCGGGAACCTGACGGAGGTTGAGGGCAGAGTGGATGGGAATCAGATTCTCTGCACTTCTCCCGCTGCTAAAGATGTTCCCATCATCCCCACAGATCAAGGTATTTATTCAAACTAGACTACTCAAACTAAAACTCCATATTGCCGCACAATTTTATACCCCCATAGATTTACTCCCGCTCTCCATGTACTCAACTTTCCCTATCAATTGGCATCTCTTTTGTTTTTTCTTTATCCATCCGTCTACCTGTTCCCCTCAGGGAGGTGCTCACTATTCTCTTGTATAGATGCTCTATTAATAGACCCTCCCTAGCGTACCCAGCAGTCTCGCTTCCTAATGAGGGCTTCATTCAGCGGTGCCGCCTGCTCTCACACTCGAGCCGCACCATCGATCCCACTGGCCACGTACAACTGCGGCTCTAATGAGCCTACACCGACCCCGGGTCGGCCCCAGGGCTACAGGCGTGCTCTCAGACACACTTACGCCCATTACAGGTGACAAGCCCTCTGCCCTCTCCCCACCCATAATAGCTCCAGGGAGGGAGTTCTTCCCAAACGCTGATCAACAATCGGGTTTAGAGTCATCTGTGGTTATGAATTTAATCAGGGATCGGCTTGCAGTGTGAGAAACCAAAAGTAGAGGATCCAGTTTCGTGAAAAACCACATGGTGTAACTGTATACGTGACTACAGAGGTATCGTTTAAGTATTTACAATGTTGGCGATGCTTATACGGCAAGATTACACAGATTTTTTTAAAAGCTAACATTAGTCTGCGGGCAAATTCCTACATGTGCTTTCCGTCTAACCTCTGTTGGGAAGCAGATGGCCGCATATTCGGCAGAAGTTGGTTGTGATTATCTGAATCGCAATAATCCCCTCCTAGCTCACAGTAAATGACAGCTCTGTTTACCCACAACCCCCGTGCTCTTGTTGGGGGGAGCATTATCCAATCAGTGGCCTCCCTCAGGTAAATGTCATCTAATCCCCCGTTGGCTCATATTTGCCGCGTCTCTCTTTGCTGAACCGTGCTCGATAGGAACATATGAGCATCGATCATGTGTGGAAATACACACTCATTGAGTGGTGGGTGTGACCAATTCTATTCCTAGTTTATTTTCAGTAGCTGCAAGGCACGAGACGGGAATTTGGGAATTGCGTGCCAGTTATTGTCCTTGCCAAAAACATGTTTAAAAAGCCAACTTTTACCCTTTGGTCCATTCATCCCTGTTACGAGATGCGGAAACAGGTGCGAAGGAGGGAAGGAGGAGAGGAAGTGGTGCTTTCGGGTCACGGCTGACTCCCACACACTGTATGCTAGCTGAATCGCTGCCTGTTTGGGACGGAGCTCGTGCTTATTTGAGTATGAAGAAGCTGGCCGCTTATCGAGCGCGTGCGTTTGGTCTGAATGCCGATCGGCATTCTCCACGCAGCCACCCTGCCAAACGGGATTGGCCTGGCTGGTATTCTGCGGCACTGCCAGGCGCTCCTCCGCCATTACATCGACGCTGCCGCCCGCGGGCCTGTTTCACATTAACAGCAGGGCTCAGCTGTGTTCTGTGTGACAATAGCATGTCCCTAAAAGAAAAAAAAAAAAGGCGTCAAATATGCTCATATCGGTTTGGATGCCACGCACTGCAGAGCTGCTCGAGGCTCCACTTGACTGTGAGAATACGATGCAAGGAATGCCAAGTATTAATCAGAAGACAGCTTGAGCATGAAGCAAGCTGAAAAAAGGGTGGCAAACCAAACACAACAGAATGTGATGTGACAGAAATGTTCTCATGTCTTACTCTCTTGCTCTCTTTTTCAGACTGGTCGGGTGTCGAGCTCAGACTGAACTCGAAGGAAACGGGTCAGATGCTAATTAGCACAGAGGTGAAGTTCTACAACTGCAGCGTGCACCAGCTGTGAGTATACACACACTTCATTTAACTCATTTCCAGAGCTAAGAAAAATTGCATGTGAGAACTCGTTAATTTTTCAGTTATTTCGCATTGATGGGTTAAATTGAGCAAAAAAAGGCTCAAATGTCCATCTTTCATTTTTTTTTTTCTTTTGAGAAAATCTCTTTTCAGAGACTTAGAATATTTCTTGTCATTTTATGTTATAGTTCTATTTATATAGCTCTTTTGGATACACTACCGTTCAGACGTTTGTGGTTGGGGAGATATTTTTTATGTTTATAGAAGAAATCTACCTACTACTACTACTACAGAGGCATTTATTTTAAATATACAGTAAAACATGATACTTTTTTTTCTGAATCATTTGATGAATAGAAAATATTTCTTAACATTGTAAATGTCATTTTATATTAAGCTAGTGCATTCTGGATTTCATTTTCTTTGCCAAACCTTTGAATGGTAGTATACCTATTTTTTAAATTAAGTGAAATTTTAAGGAACCATAGGAAAAATGTTGCATTGGCATACAAAACACTGAATGCAAGTGTGCTAAAACTGTGCTAACATAGCTATTTGGTTCCTAGTTAAAGCTGGATTTCGTAACCTTTGATGCTCTAGCAGTTAATAAACAGAACTGCGGGCATCTTGTGGAAGAACACTGCAACCGTATCTACAGTACTTTTTTTTTATGTCTATGAGGAATCACAGGTACCCAGCTAGTCTACAGTAATACCTACCCAAAGCAGTCTAAAATAGTTCAAATATGAACACTTATTATAGATGTACCGCAGTGATTCAGGGCAAGCTAAAAACACAGTTTGGAAAATGGATTCATGGTTTACTCGCTTACTATATAAATTTAAAAAAACCTTAATGTTGTGTAATAGACCATATAGTCTTTAACACCAGCAGAAAGTTAATTTATTTTTTTTCAGAGAAAGAGAAGGTAGTTTTCATTCAAAATTATTATTATTTTCTATATTTATTAAATATTTTTCAAGATAAACATTTGTTTACTTGAAATAGCAAAAGAGAATCTGTCACAAAAAGGTAATCAGGAAATAAATAGTCTATGGTTAAATAGTTTGGCGGTATTGTTGTTTGTGATTGCATAACTGTTGTTCATCGAATGTTGTTCAGCTTTACAGCTCAATCAGAATTCTTTTTCTAATACATGATGAGAAATACGATGTGTCATACCGTCTACCCAGGGGCACATTGCTGTGATATTTATCTTTATGATGTATTCGTCCCTCATACCCAGCCCAGCTGATATTTCTCTCACTTCCTGTGTCGTAGAGTATCAGCGTTGTGTCACAGCGCTCAGTCAGCTCAACTCCGCACGCTGTGAATGTTTCAAAAGTGTTACGCAACACGGAAAAACTGCAAATGTTTCAGGCCCATGGGCATTTGATAATATTCAAAGAGTTCATCAAGGCAGCGTCTGGCACCACACCAGATTCTCGCAGTGAATTTGAACTCTCAAAATAGTTTTTTTTGCGGGACGCCAGTGTCACGTCTCTCTCAGGCTGCACTTTTCTGTGACTGGCGAGGGCCTTTTGGCTATAAAAAACATCCATTATGGCAAATGTCGGCTGATTGCTTGACATTTCTCAAGTATCGAGGCTGAGATGTCTGAATTGCTGAATCTAAGTGTGCTGTGATTTTGGCGCTCCGGCTGGAGGCATCGCTGTCTGTCACAGTTCAATTCCACTTCATCTGCTGTGATGGCTGATCAGAGAGGAGCGGGTTCGACTGTATCTCCCCTCTCCAGGAGGCCGGCTGATAAACAATCTCTTGTGTCTGAACAAGCTTTGTGTCTTTGTTCACGCCGCGTCTCCAAACTCCCCTCGTGTGTGTGTTTATGTGTGTTTTAGCGCATATTCGTAGCCTCTCGTGTGCTTTCGTAACCACATCTCATAAGCGTGCCTTCTGCGGAGAACAGATGCTGCTCGATGCAGGAGATCACAGAGCCCTCCAGTAGCTGGAAGCTTTCTAAAAGGCTCAGGAAGAGGTAGCTTCCGAGGGTGCTGATTGGCTGGCGCCGAAAGACTTGCCCCCTCCCTGTTTGCATCGCTTCCTTGCTCTCTCACGGCCGTGTCGCCCGAGCATCTGACAGATCTGGAACTAATCAAACAAACTCTCTGTATCCAATCCCTCTAAACATGCACCCCTTGCGTGTGAAAGACCTCACATCGAGCTCCGTTGGCGCTCTGTGCCAGTGCCACAGGGGATTATGGGTAGTCTGAGGCAGAATGCCCCCTCCTTGTGTGTTCAACCTGGCTCAGTTTTTGGCACGGTTTTTCCTCCCACACTCTCTTTCGCTTCAAATGTTGTAAAATGCTCTAATTTATCTTGAGTTCCCAATATAGTAATTAAATCCAGCGTGATTTATATACGAATCATGCCGTCCAATCGGATTGGCCTATCTGAACCTGTTGGCCCAATGGCAAGCCAGCGCTGATGAATATTTTAGTGTAAATCATGCATAATTTAGCCATCAAGCGGAAAACACAAACTCTTGGATGCCAAAGTGTTGTAGAGGTTTACATCTCCAAGATTCCTCATCATCAAATACATGAGATGTTCCTCTACAAATAGAACAATCTTGGATTTACTTCTGAACTGATGTAAGTGTTGTATTGGAATGTGTTGGTACAGTATTATGGATTCTGGATGTGCTCTTTCTCGTAAGCTGTGCTCATCTGCATATAAATGATGAATAGAAAGCTTCTCGCTGCAGGCACACAGACGGATACATGCAAACACACATGCTTGTAATGTATGGCCGTATTCTCTTATGGTTTGCCCGCTGCATATTGGAAGCTGATTATGCAGCTAAATAGAGATGGCAGGAAGTGAAGCGATGCAGGGATCACAACCCTGGTTTATCTCAATTTTGGCCTTAAATGAAACACTTAACCTCATGTTGCTCCCGTGAGATGGTGCTTGCAATTAACGTACTGTGAATCGCTGAATAACAACCCCCTAAAAAAAACAAAAAAACAGCAGACGTTTAAACACTTTCTGTATCGGTAAATTAAATAACTGCAATTTTCCCTTAAGTTGACTGTTAATGCCTTTACATAAGTTTGATCCATGTTTAATTAAAAAAATAATAAATTGATTGTTCCAAAGCAGTTTAAACTGTTTTGTTGTGGGAAAAAAATAAATGTCGGATTATTTTAGACAGATTATTTTCTGTGTTCAGATGTTGAAATAAGTTCTGATAATACAAAGTGTTTTTGGTGCACAAAATGCTTTTATATAAGATGTGCTAATATTAATCTTTAGCAGTTGTCTCAGATATTCAACTTTTTCAAACTATAATTGCAATATAAATATGGCAATATACTTGGATGTAAATATTACAAACAATATATAATATTAAAAATTTCTGTAAATATATATAATTTTATTATATATATATATATATATATATATTTTTTTTTTTTTTTTTTTAAGGTATTCGTGTTATAAATGTTACATGTACTTACTACTACCAAACTCTAACCCTAACTATATAGTAAGTACATGTAGTTAGTAAATATTGATCAGTATTTAAATTTATCATTACAATGTAACAAGGACACCCTAAAATTACACCTGACACCTGTCTTATTGAGCTGCAATTAACGCAAGTATATTAATATAATAAAAGGCAAAACTAGTTTCTTGGTTTAGCAGCACTGGACTTGTGCTTTAAATGACTCTCTGCTAAATGTTCATTTAACCTATAGACTAGACTTTTCTTTTTAGAAGGACTATAAAACACAATTACTTTTGTTAACTATTATAATACTTAGCGTCACAATTATTGCAGTTAGAATTACATTGCCAAGATCATTCTGTATTCCCTTCAGGCTCACTCACAGACAATATAGCCCTAATGCAAATCATATGTCACGCCATGACTATATGTCTTAATAAAGTCTGTATGTCTCAGTTGTTGAGTGATAATTGTACGTCTGAGTTCTAACCTTTGCAGAGCTGCAGTACATCTGTATGTGGTATTCATTGGCACAGCACTATCCAACAGTACATGCAAATTTCCGCAGCACACTTTTAATTTATTCAGCATTAAGCCGCAAAGGTCAAGGACACAGCAGTGCTGGTCTCAAAGGCACAACCTGCTCCCTATTGCTAATCCAAAACCCAGAGCTACGTTTTATGCTGACTACTTTCACAGTACCCTCAAAAGAGGGCTTTGGATCATAAATCAGGAATATCACGAGAGTGGTAGTAATACTTTATTCTGTGTGTGTGTGTGTGTCTCTCTCTCTCATGGTCTTTCCATCTGTTTAGGTGTCTTTCCTGTGTGACTAGTTCCTTTCGCTGCCACTGGTGCAAGTACAGAAACCTCTGCACCCACGACCCCTCCAGCTGCTCTTTCCAGGAGGGACGCGTCAACGCCTCAGAGGTACACACACACAAACACACACTGTGTGTTGAGGTTAGAATCTCTCAGTAGCAAATCTACAGGATCACAAACCTCTGGGGAAGAGCTTCCAATAATAGCTGCTGAAAAGTGTGTGTGAAGTCGACGGTCGCCTCGCTAGAGAGCGTGTGTGTGTGTGTGTGTGTGTGTGTGTGCGTTTGCAGGTGTTCAGCTGATCAATGTGCTACATTACACCCTGTCAGGTGGTAAACACACTTGCTCACCCTCTCACAGCGAGCAATTAGCAGTCGATATCCGGAATATTCTCCCTCACAGCACACACAGACTTCCCACTTATTCACACACAGCCATATGCACGAAATAAACACACACACTTACACAGGCAAAAACTCCTTACGGTGCACCATCACTCATGGTATATGCGTATGTGTGCGCGCGCTCATTTGCATTCGTGTGCGCAGGCCTGCATGTGTAAAAGTGTATCTTTTGTGTGTTTTAACCTTATACATTAGGGAGAAATGTGCTGTCCTAGAAGTAAGCTAAATATAACAAAAGGTTATCTTCAAGGGCAGTAGTGGTTCATAAATAAAAACAAATATTTATTTATTTACTTAAAAATGTATTTTTAACTTTAATATGAATACAATTTTAATGTATAATTAAAACTAAGCTAAACTTTCTTTTTTTTTTTATAAATTTTAATTCAAATTAAAAATAATTATCCTTAACAACCTTAAGGATAAATTAAACAACGTGTACAATCTCCACACACAGCTTTTAGAGAGTAACAAGTCAATGTGCTTTTAAAGAGCACCTAAGGTTTTGGTTGGTGTGTGTGTGTGTGTGTGTGTGTGTGAGAGAGACAGCATGGGGAGCTGAAGTGTGTGCATTTTGTGTGTATACTCTATGTTTCTTTAAGGCTCTATCAATTTATCTTTCGTGTTTTCTCTGTGGTTTAGGATTTTATGTGTTTGTTTGTGTGTGTTTGTCTTGACTACCTGTTCACCTCTCGCTCCCTTCACTCCTTTAGGACTGTCCTCAACTGGTGCGCTCTGAGGAGATCCTGATCCCAGCAGGGGAGGTGAAGCCCATCACGCTGAAAGCCCGGAACCTTCCACAACCTCAGTCGGGTCAGCGCGGCTACGAGTGTGTGTTACACATACAAGGAGTCAGTCACAGAGTCACGGCGCTCAGATTCAACAGCTCCAGCGTGCAGTGCCAGAACAGCTCGGTATGTGTTTGTATGGCATAGATAATAGCGAAATCACTTTTTTTGGAAATGGACTCTTTCTCCAACTTCCCCAGAGTTAAGAAGTTGAGTTTTACCGTTTTGCAATCTATTTAGCCGATCCCGAGTCTGGCGATAGCACTTTTAGCATAGCTTAACATAGATCATTGAATCCAATTAGACCAGTAGCATTGCGTTCAAAAATAGTATACTTTTATTTTACATCAGCAGGAAAAACAATAATGATACTTAGCATGCATTAAATAAAAAAAATAGTCTAAGCTATGAAAGAGAGCAATTAATGCCTCTTAAAGCACAGTTTTTAGTTAAAAACAGCTTGCTTGTGTATGATGTTATATTGAACAGAATCGTGAAATTAATACATCCTTCTACCTTTCAACCTCCACCTTTCATTCTCTTTAGTCATTATCTTTCAAACGAACAGACACACACACATTATAAGTAGAGATGAAGGCAATTAGAGCTCAGTGTCCAAGCTGTAGAAAATAGGAGTGTTGAAAGGCTTCCTTATCCCTCAGACTGGTGATGCAAGTCTGGAGTAACTCAATAAGAGCACTAATACAGTCAAACCACCTCTCGTGTTATTTGCTTGTGTACTTTGCCGTTCATTCCTTCCCTTCTTGGCTGCATGTTGTAATCAATAATTGACGCAGACGAAGACTAAAACCAATAAAAAAAATTCATAAACTTTACATTATCTCAGTGTTTGAACTGTCAGGAAAATGTTGTAAGCTCTTTCGATTTCTCCGTCTCTCCGCAGTATCTATATGAAGGGATGAGAATCAGTGAGCTGCCGGTGGATTTCTCAGTGGTGTGGAATGGAAACTTCATCATCGACAATCCTGAGAACATCAAAGGTAATAATGCAATATTTAAACCAAAATGTGTTTTTAAAGCAAAACTCTATAACCTACAGTATTTAATCCTCCCACAATCATTCTACCCTAAATCAAATTTGAGGTGATTGATTGGAATGATTATTATTCATTCCATGTTTTTAGATATAAAAAAATTAAAGTCTGAAGCTACTTTTTTCAGGCTCAGCAAAACCTTTTAAGTTTCATGGTTGTGCTGAGCTTCATGATTTCATCAGTCTTGATACATGTATGATCAATAGCTCTCATAAAGTGTCAGAGAGGTCAACCTAAGTAAAAAAAAACTTGATAAAAACTTTTACACCAAACAGAATTCATTTAAAAACACTAATTTCACATGTATCCCACAGTGCACCTGTATAAGTGTGGCGCTCAGAGGGACAGCTGTGGCGTGTGTTTGAAGGCTGAGAGGAAGTTTCAGTGTGGTTGGTGCAGTATGGAGGGCCGCTGTACCCTACGCCAGCACTGTCCCATGTCAAACCCCTACACCAGCCGCTGGCTACACCTCGCCAGCACAAACGTCAAGTGCACCAACCCTCGAATCACTGAGGTGGGTCACATGTACTATACAGGACTCATTCTGTTTTTCTTTGATACTTGATATCATTTTGCGCATATGTGGCAGGAAATTTTCAAAAATATTTGGATGCTGAACAATCAAAGTAAAGTGTTTTAGGGATATGTTCAATTATATATATTTGTGTGTGTGTGTGCGTGTGTGTATATATATATATATATATATATATATATATATAGTATAAGTTAGTATGTATGAGTGTGTGTATATATACAAAATGTTGTTTCTTTTACATGCATACATTTTTATTAACAAAAATTTATTTTTTTTTCTCTATTTATCTTTTTTTTAAGTTTTACACAATGAAATGGGACATGTATTATATATAATATGTAGTTTCTCTCCATCTACAGATTTTTAAAGAAATTAAAAATGAAAAACATTTACCCTAAAATACTAAAATGCATTGATAATAATAATAATAAAAATATAAAAAATTATGTTTATTCAGCACAAATCAGTAATGACTGTTGCAAATGCAGCTTTGTTGTCAAATGGTAAAATGGTGACCCCAAACTTTTTAATTTATAAACCTATGTTTTTTTATATGTATATACATTTTACTTAAAATTGCTTTTGTGATGAAAGTATACAATACAAATATGCATTCAACATTCTTCATAACTCAATGCAAATGAACACACACACACACACACACACACACAAGAGTTTCAGAAGAGTCTCCCATCAGCTCATATTTCTACTCTGTAGTCTGACTGAGCTCTTTATTGTAGCTGCTATTCATAGACTCTCAGAAAAAGGTGAGCTATGTGTTTTGCGAGTATTGTCTCTCTCTCTCTCTCAGCTTCTCTGCCATTCTCATCGTCAATCATACAATCATACATTCTAGCTGCCAATATCTCACGTTTTCTTGTAATTAACACAATTTTGGAATGTTGATGGCATACTGTGAGAGGTGTGTGTGTGTGTGTGTGTGTGTGTGTGTGTGTGTGTCTGCTGGGAGACTGAGGGAAGACATGGTGTTTAATTAGTTTAGGTAACGCACCAGTGCTCTGTGTTTAAACTACCTGATTCATGGAATTCATTGATTCATGTGGCTGTTTGCAGTCTGCATATCACAAGCTGTTGCCCCATGTGCACACCAACCAATTAAAAAGTAAGGGTTATGACTTCCTGTTGTCTGTTTTCATTTAGGATGAATAGGCGAATTAAGGTTATGAATAGCTTCTGTTTTTTGTTGACGGAGAGTGTTAAAAATAGCATTACTGGTGTTTTGAAACATACAGTATACATCCTGTTCTTTTTATTTTTAAGTAATTGTTTATTTGGCCTTTCCATTTTTTTGTGAAAATGTTTAAAATATGTCTTTATATGTGTAAAAATAGTAGATTTTGTTTATTAACAAAATAATTAAGTTAATGTAAATGCTAAATGTTTAATCATCTGGCATGAAAATGTGAAATGAAAACATGCTAGTACTACACTTACAGTATATGGCTCTCTACATCAATATTGATTATTTTAATGGCTTCGCAATGCAAGTACCATAACAAAGTATGTGAAGACATGTGAAGTATGCTGCTACTGTATGTGTATGCTCTTATAGGCCAGCTTTAAAGCATGGCACTCAGTTTTAAGAAATATATAGTATTTATATAATATATAGTGACCCTGATTAACAGTTGAAGACCCAAAACATTTTTACACCCACCAATGAAAAACGAGCCCGGCATTTTGTGTTTTAGTCACATGCAATTGCCAAGACCACATTACAAAGCAGCGGAGCAGTTCCTTCAAAGCAAATTAGTATGAATATTTTTAATTCATCCATTTTTAATCTCTTCTCTCTGAGTTGTTCATTTCCATTTTTCTTCTCTCAGTCTCACTAACGCACATAAATGCACAAATGTCCTTTAGAGCAGTCGTGGCCGCGATTGTCTTTTGTTCGTAATTTAGTTATGTTATTTTCGGCACATTTTTTTTGTCTGAATATAGACATTCGTAAGCTGATTTGTGCAAATACATAGACATTAGCGAGATCTGCCTACAAGAAAATGACAGTCATGAATGATTAACGCTTCTATTAAGCAGCACTCTATCCCTCCTCTAAAGACTTATTAATATTAATGAGGCTTAAGTCCTCAGTGAAAGCCGAGGGTTCGGCATCAAATGAATGTGGAGGTAAGTCAGGCACTTGATGCTGGTCTTGACGTGGCTCTTTGCTTCAGATGGTCTCTGAGCCTCTCTTTAGTAGCTCAGTCATGGAAAAGGATGGTGTCAGTTCGTGCTTCACAGAATGGATCTCAGATCAGTCATGAGGAACTTTTTAACTTTGGGCTTTTATATCAGTATTGATGTTTTGTTTTTGAAGTAATTGACTATTACTGTATTGTTATAAATACAACATTCACAATTTAAATATATATAATATAGCATAATATACAATATATATTATAGACTAGACTGTATTAAAAATATTTGTACTATTTTTCATTAATTAATTTTTATTTTTTAATTATTATTATTTTTTGATGAGGTTGGGGTCATTGTATGCCACATGCCACTCAGAAATGGAAGTTGCAACCAGCCATGAGTTTGTTTCACAACATAGACCAAAGCCTCAGGAAATACAGCCTAAATACACACACACACACAGGTACACACTGACAGCGTCCACGATGAAAATCATTATGAATAAATGATACTGAACCTAATAGAACCTTCTCTCCCATCAGAGCTACAACGCTTGTCTAGTACGAAACAGCCTTTCCACAAAGTCACATGTCTATTTACAGAAGAGCATTCAGCTCGACTCACTCAACCACAAACTCCAATTTTAAACCGGATGCACCACTTTCAAGTCCCTTGTTCCTTTCTTTCCTTGCTTAAACACTCGCTTACTTGGCCGAAGTTCAAAACCAAGGCCCTCTTTTCTGTTTTCCCCCTCTTTTCAGGCTTTATCGCAGCCAACCACTGGGACATTTAAGAGCAAATAAAGCGTTTAGTGTGCAGTTTATGCAGCAAGAAACAAGTCATAAGCTGAGTTTTATCAAGCCCATAAATTGCATCTCGGTGTGAATTTGGGACGTGCTTGAATCAGCTGAAAAGACTCCAATCCCGGTAACAAATCACACCTTCCGTCCTCCTGCTGCACACTTTCATTACAGCTACCTAATTATGCGCAGCAATTGAGTGCGTGAAAACCCTCAGAGGACAGGAAGTACAGCCCCCATTTAGACCTGAACATGCTGGTGTTAAGCAATAGCTTTTATGCAGTATTTAAGGAAAGAAACACACAATAACAGTTTTTACAGTACCTGCAAGATGCTCAGGTGCACCCTGGGTAAGCAGCATCCTGGCAAGGCTACAGCTTTAAAATAATAAAAGCATGCATTAAGAATGAAGCCACTTCCTGTTTGTCCCTGAGCCACTTTTAAGACATGACACTGGCCCATGGCTGGGAGTGTTTCTGTGTGCATGTGTCCGTGTAACTCAAAACCAAACAGCCCGTGAGAACTCCGAAGATCTTCTCAAGAAGTTCACGTTCTCATTCCGAGGCCGGAATCCAGACAGACACTTTTGTAATGATGGTGAAATTGCAGTCGGGCACAAATTGTAGCTCTGGAAGCAGTAGCTGTGTGGCGGAGGAGGCCGTCTGCTGGGTCAAACAAGGCAGCGCTTTCACCTCCGAGTGGGCGGACGAGACTTTGAAGTATTGAGTCAGTGCGAGAGATATTTATGCTCTATGAATAAAGCCCATTTGATGTCTGTAATGGCTAGTCAGAACAGCACCACACTCGGGGCGAAGCTGGAATCTGACGCCTGGACTATTATCACATGAGCTGATGAGATTTAATCTACAGATGAAAGCACTGCCTCCAGTGTATTCTCCACCATGCTTTCATTTATTTACTTGATTGCTTTATTATTTAGAGCATAAATAAGAGGGATACATCTGTAAGGATATATCCGTGAAGAAGATGTGAAGCTGTTGAATAGTGGTACTGCTTTATGTGATGTAAAGTATATACTGCATACTAGTTTTAAATATAAATACTATGCAGTGTGCATAAATGTTTCAAATGTTTTATATAGATGATGTTCTAGTTATATATAAATACATACACACACACACGTTTGAAGTGGATCAAAACCTTTCATCAAAGTTGTCCTAAAACCAAAATGCATTCTTATCTTAACTTTTTTGATCCACTTAAAATGTTGACTACAGTATATATATACATATTTTTTTTTCCTAATATTATTTTGTTTTATATTTTATTATAATATTTGTGTATTTTTTCTTAAATATTTTGTAATGTTGTAATGTAATTTTATAATAAATATAAATATGTCCTTTTTTATTTTATTTATTTATTTTATTTAAGAATAAACACAAGCCAAATGTGCAGTATACAACAGAAGTAATATAAAACCCGAAACCTTTTTTTCGAGTATAATTATTGGATCAGACTGCTGAAAGCTTTCACATTTTTTAAAGTAATGTCACATATGCTTTAAGTCATATGCAATATACACATGCATAAAGAACACTGGTTTACTATGCATTGCATACATATATAATATTTATTTTTATGTGCCATTTTGATCATACCTACATTGTGTTCTGGCAGTGGGTCTTTATTATTTCAGCAGTTTATGTGGTTTTCTGTGGTTAGTTTGTCTTAGTCGGCCTGATGCTGACTCGTACCCATATGGATATATTTAGCATTCCATTCTTCCTCTTATTGTCCCAGTCCTGTGTTCCCAAGCAGCAATAAATGATTCATATACTTCCACCATAAGGTTCACTAGTGACACACTTACTTTATATCCTAACCGATTAATGTCCACTAAACTCTCCCTGATACAACACACTGCTCTCAGATCAGTAAACAGGCACACTTAGAAGATGCTCTTACTTTGATCATGTTGGTTTTACTTCCACATGACTGCACACAAATGGTTTATTGATTGTGTATGTAGTGGCTGTGCTGTGCATGTGGCCTTCTGTCCGTCTCTCTATTCGCTCTCTCTGTGATATTTGGATCTGGAGAGGGTCCAGGGCTGAGCTTCTCTTGGGCTTTAACAGCACAGAAGGCTTTTTGGCACCCAGAGCCAAGGTCACGCTGAGTGGCCATATTGTATTTTATGAGAGGGTGGGCTGCTCCGAGTGCTAAAATGGCCCCGTGTTAGATTTATTGCCTGTGGCAACAGCATGCAGATCTGCTGCAGTCTTGACTGGAGAATTTTAATGTACTATGCAACTTTAATAGGATAGGAAGTTGCCACAATGAGTTTTACTGACATCTAATTCGGAGCTATTAAAGTGAAACACAATGCAAGGAACAATTATCTTTTAAAGGCTTCCTTTTAAAAAGGCCATTTGGAGACCTTCAACTAGTTAAGGCTTATTCGTGTTTAATTTCTTAATTATGTCTTTGTGTTATGCAGACATGCATTTGTGTCTTCCCTGATGTTTTTGTATTAAAAACATTTCAAGTGTTTCATCTTTAAAGGGATAGTTCACACAAAAATGAGACTTGCCTTCATGTCATTCCAAACTTATATGAGTTATATTCATTCGAGCAATCAAAAAAGTTGTTATACTTATATTTACTACATATGCATTAAATTGATTTAAAGTAACAGTACAATATAGCAAAAATAATGTGTTAATGTGTAATTATACATTTAATTACTGAGTACTACTGAGTAATTAGCTACAGTACTTACTGTATGGTTATAATTAGGGCTTGGTTTAGGGTTACTTGCATGTAATTACGCATTATTAATTGTTATTATAATAGTAAGTACATGTAAATTGAGTAATAATGACTCTGTAAAATAAAGTGATACCATTACAGTACATTCACAGTATTACATTTTTGCTGTGTTTCCTTATCAAGTAAATGGAGCCATGTTGAGCATCAGAAACACATTAGAAAAAATGTTTATTAACCCCAAACTTGTGAATGGTGGTGTGCATCTATCTTTACTTTATTGTAAGATATTCGTGTTTTCACTAAATGAATCAATTACTAAATGAATCACTGCATTATTAAATGACTCTTCCTCTCTTGTTTCAGGTGACCCCAGTGGCCGGACCACCAGAAGGGGGCACCAGAGTGACCATCCGTGGAGTGAACCTGGGCCTGTCCTTCTCAGACATGGTCAAAAATGTGCAGGTAGCAGGAGTCCAGTGCACCCCACAGGAGAACGGCTACATCATCGCTGAACAGTAAGTGTCTGTAGAGCTGCAAAACTCCAGTGAGTTCATGCTGTGTAAGTGTGTCTGAGATTAGAATGGAAAAAAAATGGTTTAGCTTATCTTTAATCTTTCTCAAAATAGCAAGAGCTGGAAAAGATAATGTCTTACATTACACATACTGAGAAGCTGTTTCAAGAGGGGAAAAAAACCACCTCAGGTTTTCATTCAGTTCACTTTAAAGCACAGCAGTAAGCATCCCCAGAATCTAGTGAACACAGCTTTGATGTCACAAGCGTAAAGCGACCAATCAGGGCTAAGTATGACAAGCAGGGTTGGTCATGGCCTTCTCCTTTATGCTCGATTGAGTCCGTCTTATCTGACAGAAACATCTTAACAATGGCAGGGAAACATTTCTATGTGATGGGCTGGTTGTCAGCAGTGACCAGGGCTCTTGTGAGGCAGAAACATGCCCTAATTAGAGTCCACACAGACATGGGTTGGTTTCTGTCTGCAGTAGGTCCCATTTTTCAGCATCTGTTTGTGTTTATCCCTGCGATTGTGTCATTATCCCTGTCTCTAAATATCCTTAAGCCAGGATTGCATCATTACTGTTATACCTCCTGGGCACAGGGGGGGGGGGGGATTCAGATAGAGGAGCTAAAATGTGATGATTTGTAGTAGTAGTTTTTGCTAGGCTGCTCTTAGCTTCTTGGTTGAATTTTTTTAAATAGCCATTTGACAAAAAAAAGAACAAGAAATTGGGTTAAAAGGAGAAATGTGTCATTTCCGCAGACTAGCATTACAGAATTGCAAAAATAATGTCTGGTTTCAAACAGTTTTCCTTTTAAACACTCCTCTCATCTTTGATTGGCCAGACACACAGCCCCAAACGTATGTCACTGGTTGAGCTGTTGCTGTGTCAAGCTTGTCAGAATCCAGAATCTCCACAGTATTTAGGCCTTTATGAACTCAACCTACATGTTTAGTTATAGTTGTCTCTGCATGTTAAACTGTAATAGAAGAAAGTATATTAACATCAAAATAATTTCATCTTTAAATTACCCAGATGTATTTAGTGCTCTTTATTTTTCATGCAATATTAAACCCACACTCCTCATGATATGTCGCTCTTTAACGGTACATCTCAGAACTGAGAGCTGGCTGCATATTATTGAGATACTGTTATAGTTTTGTATTAATATTTTAACTACCATGTGCTTACATTTAAATTAATCGTTTGATACAATACTCTTATAACATACATAGAGTTTACATTGTACTTTATTTTTAAATATACCTGTATGTAGTTACATCTGTAACTAATTTCTGTAATTACATTTATAATTACATTGTTTACCCATCCCCTAGATTCTATTTTCGATTTTATTTTAGTTAGTTGTTGTTTTTATTCATTTTTGTTTTAAATGTGCTAATTAATTGAAATTAATTAATTTTAGTTGACTATAATAACCCTGCTGCAAGCACTGGGTTAGTAGGACCCAGCCATCTTTATTCTTGAGAGACGCAGACGTCAGCATTAACTAGATCCAGTTCCACAGAATGTGATATGCACTTCTACATTGCAATAAAACTCACCCTGACCTTATAGTACACAGGAATTCTAAATACTTGGCTTCTAAGCATTCAAACCATCATTTTGTAAGGGTGTATAAGTAGCGTGTAGCGTCTGCGTTCAGGTGGAGTATGTCTCCACAGCGCCTCTCTTTGCTGCTGAGGTGGGGACAGACAGAGCGAGGGGGAAACGTGTGGTAATTGAAATGCGCGGCGTGCTGCTGGCTGTAGGAGGGAGATTTGTCAGCCCTTCTCTCTTCTGACAGCAGTTTAATCCGAGTGGGACGAAGCCGAGCCGAGTGGGAGTGGATTCATTTGTATGGCGCAGCAAAGGGGTGTCATGAGGAAATGAGAATGCGCCATTGGACCCCATTGGACCCCATCAAACCCACAAACAGAATGGAAAGCCACGTATATGTGTTTTAACAGTTCTGTCTGGTCATTTTGTACAAAAATTGTACACATTAAGACACCCAAGCTTGCTGTGGATTATCATTTGCCATTTTGTACATATGTATCATAGCCTACGTTAAAGTATGTGAAATCTTTTACTAGATAGTGACCACATTAGCAAAATTTAACAAGCAAAAAGGTTCATTATTTATTGTATCAGTGGATGAAACACGGCCCACACAGAAGTCACTTTCAAATCAACTTTCTGTTGCTCAATACAGCAAATTCACACGATCCAATTAAACCTGTTATAAAATTTGCGTGAGGAGTCTTGCACCCTCAATTTCACATGGATTCCTATCTGAATTTTCACGGTAAACGTGACTGCACCTTTACATGTTACTTTTAAATGGCTATCAGTGGAGAAAGATCCACAAAATGGTGTAACAACAGCATCTGCCAGCTAGTTTCCGAAGCCCACCAGCCAAACTTGTACCACACAGCGGCAATGATTGAGCATCCAAACTTGCTTCCCAACTTTAATTGCCTTAGAAGTGAAAGTCCTCTACTCAGTGTGATTGAGAGGGCATAATGTGCGCTGTGAACAGCTGTGAACGCTGTCTGCCGAGCCTGTCAGACTCACCGCAGGAAGCCACATCACGCCCACAATCACGTAGTCTGCGCCGCATGCGTTCCGACAGTTATCCCTGATGATGCGAACACTCGATATCAACCAAACATCGATTGCAGTGCCCCCACCCCCGCATGCTTTCAACTCAGATTTGAATTCTCATGTCAGTTTCATATTTACTTCAGTTGATGACCAGTCAGTGGGCTCTGTGTTTTTATTATGTCATTTGATCTGGCCACCCGTCCGTGAAGCCGATATCTGATCAGTCTGTATGATGTAGCAACATCGACCCGCTCCCTGATCAGAGTGCATGATAACACTGTATTGATTTGTTCCTGGCGTCACTGGCTTGCCATACAGTATATGGATGTTTCTTCAACTTCAGGCACTTAAATATGCCAGGGGTTGGGGGTTTTTGTTTTGTTTTGTTTTTTATATAATTTATATTTTCAACTTTTGGAAGGTTTTTACATTTTATTTATCTATTTATCTAGATAGATAGATTTAATGCATGGTAAAAATGCATGGTATACATAAACAATGAACAACTGTATTTTCATTAAGTAACATTAACAAATATTAATGAATAGTGTAATAGTCTGTGCCAATAGCCTAGTGGTTAGTGCGCTGACATACTGTGCTCACGGTGACCCAAGTTCAATTCCCATCAAAGGTCCTTTGCTGATCCTGCCCTACTTTCTCTCCACCCAATGCTTTCCTGTCAGCTCTCTACTGTCCTTTCCCAATAAAGGTAGAAAATGTCCATAAATATAACTTATAAATAAATAAACTGTGCAATAAATGCATTGTTCTTTGGTTGTTCATGTTAGTTAATACATTAAAACCACTAGATACCATATGTATATACAGTATATATACACAGTATGCAAAAACTTTCCAAAAGTTGCAAGTGTGGGACTGTAAGTGTGCAAGTTATGTGAAAATGTTATTTGTATATTTAGGATACATGAAATACTATCTATATATTGCTATATAGTAACAAGCTCAACGAGTCTGCCATTTTATTCCATGGTGGAAATTACAATTTAAGAAAAGGAAAAGGTTGACAGATTTCTCTTGAGATGGATGCACTGTATGTCCACTGTTGGACTACTAGGTTAGTGGACAAATTAAATAAACCAGTATGGAAAATGTGTTTTAAGAGAAGTTATTTCCCAAAAGAACACTCATAAAACCTGCAGGAACATATGGTTTTGCTGCTACAAAAGCATGGTGTGTCTGTGCATCGGCATTCCCATAGGGGGATCTTGTCAATTCAGCTAATGGAATGTGTGCGTTAAAGCAATCAAGGAACCAAAGCAAAAACTACATTGAGATCAAGAGGAAATCAATGGAGAGAGAGGAAGAGTTGCATACTGATCACTCAGCAGGACTGGAGATGACTTCCGATGCTTTGGTTCCTTACTCTGGAGTCAGTCCAGAAACACTGTGCTTTGTAATCCAGATCATGGGGACTGAGTGAACCTGGATCTCTTTGTACAGAAGTGGTATCCATTCATTTTGGCAACTCTCATTTTAAACCAAGGTTAAAAATGTAACTTATCATTGCGTATGTCTTTTTTTCAGGATTGTGTGTGAAATGGATGCAACTCCCGCTGACAGTAAACCCGGCCCGGTTCATTTGTGTGTAGGGGAGTGTAAGCCAGAGCTCCAGACGCGCTCTTCTCAGCTCTATTCCTTTGTGGTAAGACCTTAAGCTCTGCTCCATCTGAATAATGCAGTGAGGTAGTGGTGAAACTTGGCCATTGTTTTGCTTTTATTAAACTGTGCTTTACTTGGTCCATTGAAGAGAACTTACGGGTCACTGTGATGTTATGCCTCTGGACAGGTGAACCCTGCTGAGGTTGCTTTGTTCAGCGAAAATGTCAAATCACAGGAAGTGACTGTGTTCTGAACTGTTCAAATAGCTAAAGACTTTCTTCAGTACCAATTCATATTGGCACGAAGTCTATATCTTCATTATTTATTCATTTTAACAACATTTATATACATATATTTTTCTCCCCTTTCTAGCTTGAAATCTCCTTTTCTTAAATAATATCATTGTAGTGTAATAGAACAAGAGTATAGACTATGTACAACATCACACTCTATACATTTTTTTATCATTTGATGCAAACTAGTACTATATTTATAATATATTTGAATTTTATTAGCAGGATTGTTTGTATCTGTCCAGACAGCTATGTAGAAATCACTACATTAATGTGTTGGAACAGTCTCTCCATGCAAATTTAAAAGTCATAAGGTCAATAAATTAACCTTTTTATGGCTCGCATGGCATTTTTATCAGCTAATTGTTCTATTTAGCCCTTTATTAAAGTAGTACTTTTGCACAATTTCAGTAGATTCCTAAATGATGTCATGAATTACTGGTTAACAGCATTATTTACACGTGTATTTACCAAGACATTAAAAGAAAAGCTTGTTTATTGAACTAATGCACTCATCAAGCACAAAAGGCTCGAGATACGCCGTAAAAACTTGCTAATTTACAGATTGCCACTGCATTTATCATTTATTATTGATAAAACAGCAGCCCTGCTTCCTCCGTTAAGAAGCGAAGCTCTCGTCAGCATAATAGAACTTGTTCTCGGTTATTAAAATATTGAGTGATTATGAACACGAAGCACCACGGGGAGCACACATTGAACATGGAGACAATAAAAGTCATTAAGCGAATCAAAGGAAGGATGGTTGCCATGTTGTCTCGTCGCAGAGGAGCACCTGTGGGAACTCTTGAGCACCTGTCTCAAACACCCATCCGCCGGCCTGGGGTTAATAGATAATCAACAGCAGCATTCACACGCACACTAAGGCAAACAATTATCCATACCACCACAATTAACAGCCTCCGCTAATTAGGGGAGCTGTTTATTTACAATATGCGCTTCAGCCCCTTCCTGTATGCGTTTATGCATGTTTGTGTGAGCGTGTGTGTGATTTTTCCTCCACGCCTTTCATATCGCAGTCAAATATAAAAGCAGCATGTTATCTCAAAAGCTCCGCCAAATGTTGTCGGACAACACCGGGTCCCCGAGCGGCCCACCAGTTGTAGAACAATACGAGGCGAGACCAAAATTGGTGTTAATTCATTTTTAGTCAATGCACGTGTGAAGTCGGCCACAAGCCATTTCTTGTGCTTTCTTAAGACACAGAGCTGTCTGTTTCTGTGTTTCTCCATCTGCTATTTTCAGTCCCTGTGTACAATGAAGGAAGAGAATTGGGAACTAGAGAGTTTATGTACAACATTTTAAAAGCCTTTTATTTATCCTCAGACGTGTTTTTCATGAGCTCGCATCGCTTAGACAAGACTGGAAATGGCATTTCTTTTGTAGCGGTCGCTCTTTATTTGCGAGCTGAGCAGAAGGCGTATGAGACTTATGAAGGACAGTTGTTATTTACAGACGTAGCTGTCTTTTGTGGAACAGCCACCCACATCTAGACAGCTTCAGATACAAAACATGCATGTCTTTAGCTGATTCAGAAATCTGTGCTGTCATTTCTGCGCTTCTAGTGACACTTGATGTAATTAATTTTATAAATAAATGTTTAATAATAATTACATTACAGTATGTGCTTGAATGTAAAACTTAGAATTGATAGTAAAGATATTCTAAGACTTTAACCCAGCAACTGTTTTTTGATTATAATAAAAAGAAATGGTTCTTGTGACATTGAAGACTGGAGTAATGATGTTAAAAAAATCATCACAGAAATGAATTAAACTTTATAATATATTTTGAAATAGAAACCTGTTATTTTAACTGATAACAATATTTCAAATATATTAGTATATATCAGTTTTGTACTGTATTTTTTATCAAATAAATGCAGGTTGGGTAAGCATGAAAGATTTTTAACAAATAAAAAAATCTAAACATTTTAGCAAACCTAAACTTTTGCCAGTTTATGTAAAAATAAATAAATAATAGTTATATATATATATATATATATATATATAACTCAGTAGCACACAGTTGGAATGGAAGATGGAGGAATATTTGACATTCAAAAAAACACTGAATCTTGAACTTAATGGAAAGGCTGTTTTGTCTCCATCTCTTGCTTGTTTCCTACCCATCTTCTTTTTCTGTCTTTGCAGATGCCATCTGTCACAGGATTGTCCCCCAGTCGGGGTCCAGAGTCTGGAGGAACTAAAGTGACCATAATGGGGGAAAACCTGGGAGCAGGCAGCAGCGTGAATGTGCTTTTTGGGAACCAGACCTGCGAGTTTTATGAGTAAGAATCAGCCTTTCTCCATTTTAAGAAATGTATTTCAAGATTACATCTTCAGTGATTAACTTTCCACATGCCTTACATCAGTCAAAGAGAGTTTCTCATTATTTCCTGATTAAACTTCCTTCAAAAAACACTTCAAGATTTCCCCATTTTGTTTATTCTTCCTCTCTCTCTACATCTGCCAGCGCACTTCTGTATGTAAATATCATACCCCCTGTCAGGTGTCTTCCTATATCTCCTCACTCTCTCTCCAAGATCTTTATTTAAACATGAGGCTGATCGTAGTGCTTTAAGATTCAAGGGAGCGACAGCTTTAATGCGATATTGCAGATTTCTATTTTGCTCTGTGTTCCTGTGGAAGGCACCGTTGCAAGTGTGTGTGAATGTGCAATAAGTAATAGCTTAATGCTCTCTAATATGCTGCAGAGGGAATGACTAATGCTCACTTTACACAGGTAGCTCTTTCAGTGAGAGCTGTAAGAAAAGACTTCAATTGAAAAAGAGCAGAGAGCCGCCCACTAGCGCCTTTCATATATAGCGTGTCTGAACAATATGTCTAGCCATCTGTTATTAAGTTAAAGCTTTATGTCGTGCTTTGTATTTTTTCAGAGTCTAATTGGTTTGTATCTGTTTGCTTTGTCCTCAGACGGACTATGACGGAGATCGTGTGTTACTCTGCACCTTCTCTGACGGGTGTGGGGCAGGTTCAGATCAGTGTGAGCGTGGATCGTGCCCAGGTCCGAGAGAGCCTGACTTTTGAGTATATAGATGACCCCACTGTTCAACGCATCGAACCGGAATGGAGCATTGCGAGGTAAATGTACATATACAGTAGGATGCAGTGTTTTAGTGTTGGATTATGCAAATAAGCTAGTTTGGCCAAATAGCTTGCATTTAAATTACTATTAACAAACATTTTTTTCATTTTTGAGGTTTGAATGGATATCAGACGCATTCCTGCAAGAAACTGATCTGATTGACTCAATGCAGTTCAACAGCTTTGTTCAAGGCTGTGTGTTTTTAATCAAAATGTATAAATGGCTGACTTGTGTTCAGATAGCTCCTTTCAATATAAAAAAAAAGGTTTTGAACCATGAGTTATCATGTGGATGGTTTATGAAAGTAAAGCTTTTATAAGGAACTACTTAAAATACATTTGCAGTTTGTAGAGTATGCCTCATGTCAGACTATAACTATTTAATGGACTAAAAAAGGGTGAACTACTGTATCCCTCTGAATGATTTTACTGTACAGAACTGGACTGATTATACAGAGCCTCAACATATTCAAAGCAAAATTCTGCAGGTGATTATATACAGTAGTAAAAATGAGACCGAAATAGATTGTGCTGAGAATGATTATATAAGTGGTGCTGAGATACAGGTTCATTGCAAGCTGTTAGAGAAAGAAAAGCAGAAAGTGAAGAAGTCTTTCACTAGATCTAATACATAAATATGTAAGTACATATTATCATACCCACCAAGGGAACATTGCATTGCACAAAGATTGCTGTTTCATAACTCAGCTGTAAAGGGATAGTTTTCCTCAAAAATGTACATTTTCATCTTTAACACCCACACAAAAGAAGATACTTTGGAGAACGCTGAAAACCAAAAACACATTGGCTACCATTGATTTCCTTTTTATGTACCAAAAAAAAAAAAAAACATGCAACAGACAATCTTGTTTGATCATCTATGAATCTCCTATGTGATTGCCAGGGCATCAGTAGATGGGGTCAAAATGCTATATCTGTTGTACCAGAGCATCGCCACGCTGAACAGAGCAGAGTACGAGCAGCGCCTGGCTAATGAAGTGCTCAAGAGTAAACAACTGAAACACCTAGAGCTAGAGCTCCTCACCCATTCCACTCCCAGACGCTCTGCTCTTTTGTTATGCTTTATCAAGCCGTGGACATTCCCAGAATGCTAAGCAGGATCACTGCTGCTTCTGTTCCTTCAGTGTTTTCAAAGACGCATCTAGTATGTTTGATTAAATCTACTGAAGCCGGTTAAAAGCATCTTTAATCAGGACCTTCTCAAAAGCTTATTATCTTCTAAGCACCAAATCACAAAGAAACAAGTTTTAAGGGCAGTCTTTGATCCAAGTTTTTACGTTCACTCTATTCACATTCATGTCACCTTGTGCGTTTTTGTTTTAGTGGGCACACGCCTCTGGTGGTGACCGGGACTAACTTGGATGTCATACAGGAGCCGAGGATTCGGATCAAGTACGGTGGGCGGGAATCCGTAAACGTAAGTAGCTTCATTTGTGTTATCGGTGGTTCCTCAATTATCCACCCTCACTTTTCAAATGACCTTAGTTACCTGAGCTCAGGGGCTTCTGGGAGAATGGCTCTCTTGCGTGAGCTGATATCTCATGGGGGCCGACGCGATGAAACCGAATCGTATCAGTTTGACCTCGGAGATGCACGACCTTGGGAAGTGGGATGCTTTGTCTGCAGGTTTGAGTTAATTATCGGTGACTTTCAGAAGAGAGAGGATCACAAAATCTGAACGCTGCCTTTTTTTTTGGGATGCATTAGACTAATTTCTGTCTTCTCTGTTGACCCACGGAGGCGGGATCCATCGTGACTCACTGCCACAGCTCCAGAAATCTCATATATCTCCTACCCACAAGCCTCTGCGTGACCTCTTTTTCAAGCTGTGTATCTGTAATTTCGACTAAGTACCCTGCTGAATTATTCAGTCTGCACAAAGTGGTGCGGATGAGGCATTTAATGTGAGCATTTTACTCGGCTCATACCACCTTTGTCGAACTGGAGTTTTTGGGCATTATTTGCGGAATCCGGCATAAAACCAGGCAGTATTGGTGGATAGTGGCCAGTTAAAGAGGGTTGTATTGGTTAATGGGTTTTAAAGGAAGATGAACTGCTGACAGAATGGCTCGGTCAGCATAAAGACATCCCAAAAATAATAAGACCCGAGGGCTGGGGAGTCGGTACAAATTCAATTTTCTCTCCTCTGCAGGGGGTCCAAGTTTAATTAATGGAATAGAATTGGTCAGTGGGGTCAGACAGAAAGATGGGATAGCCAGTGGCATGTCATATCTTCTATTGTATTATCCTGCTTAGATTTTTTTGTGGTATTTCGAATATATATCATATTTAAAATAGTACAAATAAATTAAAAATACGATTGGACTCTGCAAGTGTGGAAGTGTTCAGAACAGCACTAATCACACATTCACTTCCTTCGCAGAGGTGAAAGAAAACTGCTATAGTCGTCCTTCCTCTGTTCAGGATAGCATAACTGCACTTCAGTCCCCAGCTGTACAGATGTACCCGTGTGCGGGTAGTTCTCCTGAAAGTCACTTTTAGTAAAAGAGACACTGACTGCGCAATGAGGAGTGACAGAAGCCCCGCGTTCCTACACGCTTCACAGAGCCCAGAGCTCTTAGAGTTCTTAAAGGGACTCCTGAAATATGTTGTGTGGGCGCTGTCTGATGTGTCAGGTGCTAGTGCTGTCTCTTTCTTTCTTTCTTTCTTTCTCTTTCTTACTTTTTACAACTGAGTGAAAGTGAGGTAGACAGAGAAAGGTTGGCTTTCGCCTTTCAGGCATGATCACCAAAGACTCGACTGGCTTTGATTCCCTGCATTTTTATTAACCGTTGAGGTTACGATTTCCCTCTGTATTTTTGGGGAGGGAGGTGGGGAACAAAACAGCCACGGAGTCTGGCAATCAGAGCCGAGCGGCCGTCAAGGCAGCCTTCAAACTGTCATTTGCCTCCTCCCCAAATTACTTCTCTTCCTCCTCTCCTCCCCTCCCGTTACCTGGCGGGGTTCTCAGAAGCCGAACGAATGGCAGACAATTGCCTTTGTGCATCCTGCTGTACCTGTCACCAACCCGCAATTGAGACATTAATCATTTTCCTGATTATAGCTAAAAGATTAGTTTTTCTACCTTTGTCTTCTCTCGAGGAAGAGAAGAAGAAAAAAAAAAAAAACGTTTGACACGTGCACCGGCGGAGAGATTGGGTAATGAAGTCTGGAGACGGATTCCTAAAGCGTTGTGCGCCACTATCTGAGCCGATCACAAAGGCACTTCAGTTTTTTCCTTCTAAAACGAAGCGATCAGACGCTCCCACCAATCAGTGTCAAAGACCTCCCCAGATACCTCGGATAAGAGCGTGCTCGCTAAAAAACCAACATGAAGAACATGAACTATGGATGATAAAAGCATCTTAGCATTTAACAGAGCCACAGGCGTTTTTCTGCAGTCATGCAGATGCTTATAGTTGTTCTACATTCGCCCCTTTTTTCCAGCTACCTCATTTTTTGCCTTTGTATGGTTACATGCGTGTGTACTTGAAAAACAAAGAGCATAATTCAGAGCTGGTGGGCAGCTCTGCTCAGTCATTACCATGAAACGTTTTATTCTCCTGTGTCAGTTTGCTGTGACGGGTTCAGAAGAAGATATCGTGCTGTTCATCACCTTTCAGTAAAGCAGATAAGGCTCATGTATGAAAGGAAGTGTTATATTTACAAGGATATTTGGTTATATTTAGTCCAAAGGTCCTTGCATGCCGCGTTAACTATTTTCATGTAAAAAAAATTATTATGACTTAACATTGTGTCCATCACATTTACACATGTATTTTTCTTCGAAAAAAAAGGATTTAAAAAATGTAAAGGATTATTTCAGCCAAAAAAAGGTTACTCTTTGTTACTACACATTTAAGTGCTGAGTAATATTAATTAATGTACTTACTATATGATTAGGGTTAGGATACTTGAATACCATTCTTTATTATATCTTCTTTTGTGTTCCACAGAGGTGAAGAAAGTAATGCAGGTTTGAAAAAATAAGGATGAGTAGCTGATAACAGAGTTTTCATTTTTGGCCGAACTATCCCTTTGAGGCATTACTACCATTTCCACTTGAGGAACTCAAGGCTGTTTTTTGCCAGGGAGCACTATATCTATGCAACTCTTTGTCCTAGAGCTGAAGAGAGATGCTTGGATTCATTATTTTAGGCGGGTAGGACTGTGCTTTGCGCTGAGTCATGTGTCAGTCCATGGAAGAACCTGAATCCAATTAATTCAGAGAGACAGAAAAGGATCCCAATTATTTCCACAGCCAAATACCTGCAGCTACTGCAGCCTGGTCATGGAAGGACATGTTATTAGTCTGGTGAAGGCCCTGAAGTACAGCTAAAAAAAAAACAAAAACAAAAAAAATTGTTTTTGACCTACTCAGTATCTACATTTCCTTCTGCTTACAGCAGGTGTTATTTAAAATACAATTAAAACCTGCTAATTAAATCCAGCCATGTGGAAAGCTACATTTTCCCCCACTGTTGGAAAACTGATAGCTTGATGTGGGTGGAAGTGAAGAAACAAACTGGTACAGCAAGACAAAATGTGACAACAGCCAGCCAGTTTAAAACAGATGGCATGCAGAGGCAGCGCAAGGCCCTTCCAGGCCGTGCCAGGCTGGTTGTGGCCACAGCATCTGTCTCGAAAGGACAGAGATACACACAAACAGTTCAGTCGCATTACACCCATATTTTGTCCTGCTAAGCTGCCCGGCAGCATTGTGCGGCTTTTAGAATAGCTTTGTAATTTAATAACACAAAGGTTGCAGGTTCAGTGTTTGGTAGGGGAGGTCCGTGAGCTGGAGAAGAGCTGAAACAGCCCTCCGCTGTCATCACTGTAGTAAGTAATAATTTAGTGCTCACTTTTATCCTAAGTGACTAACAGTACACTTACTACAGCAACAATATCTCTGAAGCGATCTGGTTTTAAGTGTCTTGCTCAAGGGCACAATCGTGGCACAGTAGTTCATGGATCAGCTCTTGTGGGTTTGAAACCTTTTATCAATTAAGTCATTTTTATAATCAGAACTACAATATAAAAAACATAAATATTGTAAAAAATAGATCTCTTTTATATATTTATATATATATATATATATATATATTACTATACAGTAAGTACTATAAGTAAACAATGAATGAAAGTAATTCATTAAATAAATGCTCTAATATAATTCACAAGTAGGCCCTAATATCATATAATGTTTATATCAGACGTATCTTTGGTCATTTTTCATTTTCCAACTCCTCTTTCTTTTTTGCTCTGCTAAGAATCAGTTTTTCGACAATATGAGTAGATCTGCATTTCCTCTGCGCCCTCTCAGTTACCTCACGTGGGGAGCTGTGGAGTGTGTAATGGGATTACAGGTTTTGATGACAGTGTGACTTTAGAGTTATTGAATCCCATTCATTTTTAACCAGATCCAGCCCCTCTGAGCTGCGAGAGAGCTTCTGTTATCACGCAAACACTGTGCGTAATGTGAAGTGCCTACAGAAGAGATCTGAGGCCGCGGCGGCGATGTCAAATATTGTTCAGACCTACACGCTGTTCAGTCGGCTGCCCTAGAGTTGCAATTTTGAAAGCGAGTTTTCTTTTTATGTTTGACTTTCTTAGAAAAATGTAGTAGGCACTCTAAGCCTGGTAACCAGAAGGTTGCAGGTTCAAGCCCTAGTAGAGTTTTTGAAGAATATTTCATTTAAAAAAACTTTCAGAGATACAATTGTTACCTAAGTGCATCCAAAAGGCTGTGTAGGCTGTTATTTTTTTCTGTTTGGGCTTTATTGTTCTTTCAGGCTCTCTTGTTCGTTCCAGGAATCTAGCCTCAAGGACAAAAACATTTTCTTCGCAATACACCCTGTAGTAGTGTTTACTTGTAATAGCACCGACCTAGCAAGCAAGTATAAGCCAAGAAAACCATCTCAGAATTGGCGAATATCACTTATTATTCACTCCTCAAGAGCCGGGTGAAGAGGAAGAGCAAAGGAATGAGGTACCAAGAGCTATGGAATGAGATGCACCCTCAATCTCACGCAAAATCAAGTTTGTGTGGTCAAAATGAGTTAGTATCGATTGCGGCTCATGCTGCAAGGAAGCGAGATGCGAGTAGGAGGTGTGGTGCTCACCGGTCCTGCCGTGCTTTGAAGATATTTAGCTCTAATTAAGTTTCTCCCCTGAGCTTCGGGGAGAAGAAAGAAATGAGATGAAAACCTCCCGGCGCAGTCAGAGTTTCACAGCAATCAATTTTGTTGTTCGAGCGTCAGCGCTGCTCTCTGTTACTCTGAGAGAACGCTTCGATGCCCGTGAACGTAGACTTGAGTGCATCCGTCAAGTGTGCCTGCTGATGTTTATGCGGAGTAGATCACAGTTGTTGCACACTTGAGGAATGAGAGGCCTGTAGTTTGCATCATTTCAGCTTAACAATGTAATGACATTGGATTTGGGGTCTAGTGCTTAGCAATACGTTAATATTTGTGGCATAGGTTGCAGGTTTTCACTAAATGCTCATTATAGTAGTACAGTATTTCTTAAAACCATTTTTTAATTTAAAAATAAATCATACATTTAATGTTAACTTAAAAAAAAACACTTATGTATTTGCTAGTGTTATTTGATAGTGTCAAACGATTAATCGCGATTAATCGCATCCAAAATAAAAGTTTTTCTTTACATAATATATTTGTATATACTGTGT
>JAUCMS010000050.1:13167563-13188433 GCA_032357445.1 Enteromius radiatus | reverse complement strand
GTGTGTGCATCTGGATCCAGTGATCTGTCCACGGAGCTCATCTAGGTGTTCTGGTCTCCGATGAAGATCATCTCTTTTGTGATATATATCTTGTATATAAATATATACATTTATAAGTGTAAATAGATTTTTTTTTTTTTTTTTTTTTTACTGTCAAATTTCATAAAAATTTGATAAGAAAGCATATTTTATCTTAACAAAATGAATCAGAATTTACAGTATATAATTTTTGGATTATGATTTTCTTGATTTCGTGACCTGGACATTGAACTGTGTATTGAAATTGTTTCTCTTTTTTTTCCTCTACCCTTTTCATGTTTTCAGCTTTCGCAGAACTGCAGACAGACATTAATGAGTTGACGAGTGATCTGGACCGGGCTGGAATTCCTTATCTGGATTACCGTACATATGCCATGAGAGTGTTATTCCCCGGCATCGAGGACCACCCTGTGCTCAGAGAGCTGGAGGTGCGGTCTATGTTGGGAGGATTTACACTTTTCTCTAACAAGTTGTCCTAATAACACATTTCTGTTCCATGTGACACAATCATATGCAGCCATACTGGATGTTTAATATACAGTTACATGGAATGGGTTTTAAACATAATTCCACATAAAAGAAATCAAATGACCATAAAAATATCAAACCTGGTTAGAACATAGTGTAGTTTACACCTTTAATGTAGCATGTGCTTTTGTTTTATATTTAAATGATGCATTATTGATATTATAAAAAAAAAAAATTGGATCTACTATAACAGCAAAGATGTTGTTGTGTGTTCCAGGTCTCTGGTAATGGGCAGCTGTGTGTGGAAAAAGCTCTGAAGCTGTTTGCCCAGCTGATAAACAACAAGGTGTTTTTGTTGACGTTTATCCGTACGCTGGAAATGCAGCGCTCCTTCTCCATGCGTGACCGTGGCAATGTGGCATCGCTAATAATGACGGCTCTCCAGGGTCGACTGGAATATGCTACGGATGTGCTCAAACACCTGCTGTCCGACCTCATCGACAAGAACCTGGAGAGCAAGAACCATCCCAAACTACTGCTCAGGAGGTTCGCTATTCACTTCATGCTTCTGCTTTCATTTAGTTTTTCCATTTACTTTGAATGAATGCGTCCCTTACTGAACTCAAAGTTTTGTTGTGTTATCTTAGCCGGGCGTAATAGCTATATTGATTTATGATCCATAACTCTGCAGTCCCTCAGTACGGCCCCATTGTCAGTGTCACTTATCATTTGTGCACTAGGTACTCATAAAACATTCATGAGCAGCTCAAATCCACTTGTTTTTTCCTCTCTCTTGCTCTCGGCTGTCCTTTATGCCTTCCCTCCAAATTTGTATAGGTTTTTGCAAAGCAGCGTGTCAACTAGAAGATTTAGACTAATAATGATTAAACAAAGACTTGCCCAAGGGCCAAGCGCAGTCCACAGCCGCTTTTATTACAGCCCTGCTTGATGGAGGCTGAATGTATTTTAGCTTTAGCTGGAGGTGATTTGTTCCCACCGACCGCGGCGTTGTATCAGCTATACATCACACTTTGAATATTCAAAGCAGACAGGCCAAACAAACACCACAGCCGTTCCTCGTTTGCTCGCTCTCTCGATCTTATTGAATGATTTTTGGTGTTTCGTTACGTGAGTCAGCTCATTAGTAGTCACAGTAAATAGATGCAGGGGAAATGTGGATTACGGCGTTATTTAACGTGACAGACGCCACGTCTCTCTCATTATCTGCTGTCATTAGGAACACAAAACACTAATCCCCCTGCGCTGGCAGGCTGGGCCGTGGGGATCAGGGGCCCGTGGTTTTAGATGACACTTCTTCTTCTTTTTTTTCTATGGGAATTTAGGAGATTATCGATTCGACATGCTCCTTTTGGTCTTGTTCGCAGATCCGTGTCTTCACTTTTCCAGGAAGCATCAGGAGAACAAGAAGCCTGTATTAGAAACCCAACAAAAATGTTTTTATTTATCGCTTCCTTCCTTTTTCACTATCGCATTCGGCCACATGGCTTCCTGTTGTTGTTACGGTTAAACGAACACCGTCGTTTCTGCAACTACTGCTTGCCTCCACTCTCTCCACATCGATTGGGCTCCATCTCACTAATTTTCTTCTCTGTTCCTTTAATAAAAGGCATTACTCTGTCTCGAGCATTTTGATTTCAATTGATCCGAAACCCTGCCCTTCTTGTGACCTCTTTCTATATCTGCTCCTCGTCTTAACATTTCTCGATAATGGAATACATCTGGAGCTTGTCCCACATCAGTGAGCGATGCATTCGTTGGTGTTTCTGGATCAAGCGGGGCTTATTTCTTGTTGTACAGATGAATTAAGTGAAAAACTATGGCACAAAATGATCTTTAAAAGCCATCTTTTGGATTTCAGGGTGAGCTGTTGCATCCAAAACACCATGACTGGTTACCTTTGACTGTTATCCATAATTCCAGTTACAATTTGTGTCTTTGTGATTTAATAATTCATACAGAGAATTTTTTATGTATTTATTTTTTTCAAAATACCATGCTACCCGCATTAGAACCAAGACTTACAGCCCAAGCCGCTTGGCCACATCTCCAACTCCCTTTTGCAGTTTTAATAACATGTAAAGAACCACAACTATTGCAGCTTAAAATCATTGTCTTTGAGCTGACAATCATAACCAAGTGAGCTACTTTGATAGTGTGCGATCCTTCTACATATTCTTGAAGTCGGAACAAAGGACGTTCATGTGTGTTAAGAAAAATAATGAATGTCAAAGATGCCTGTAGGGCAGTTGCTTGCAAATGAGACATCTTTTAAGAATCAGACAATATCAACAGAGAGACTAATTTATTTTCATAAAGTGACCCACTTGCATTTAATGATAACCGACTGTGAAAAATAACAAGGGCCTGTCTGGTCTCTGTGGTCATCAGAGTGACTGTACGTTTCATTTCAAATAGCCTAAAGCTTAGTTGGCATTAATATTTGCTTGTCTATTATTTTTTTAATCTTTATTTGATTATGGAATATATGGAGACACAAGACTCCGACTGGTTCTGGGCTTCTGGTTCCATGCGGATCAGCAGGGGAATGTTATTTTTTCAGTGAAGACTGAGTGGGAAAGCCACAATGAATCAAATCATTGCGTAAAAATGGCTTTTTGCCATTCTTTACTGACAGAGACATTAGAGGAAAATACATTGGAGACAGAAAATGAATGAGGGATTAGATTACTGACTATATTCGAACCTGCATCGCCTGCAACTGCATCCACAGCTCTGCATGTATATTTGCTGGTTATTGTTTGTGCTTCGTTGTGTGTGTCATTTTTTTGTGCTTATTTTTTTGGCCAGGTAATATTTTTGCTGGGTTAATATATTTTGTGGCTCTTTCGCAAGCTTTTTTGTCATCCACACGAGCACCACAACTCAATTTGCCAGTGCTAGCCACTAGGCCACAAAAGCAAATTATTTCTTCATGGGAGTTTTCTTATTTGTCTTTCACTCCCTCATGTTAATATCTGTGGAGGACTGTGGCTAAAAATGGAACGCTCCATGGCCTCAGGCTCTCTCTTGCTGCTATTTGTGTGTGTGTGTGTACATGTTTTCACCTAATGAGATTTGCAGGCACAGCAAACCTCGGAATTGACTATTAGTGAGACACATTGTGTTGTGTCGCCCCTTCAATGAAGCATTCCTTCACCCGCCTTAAGACACACACACATACATAACTCATAAGTACGCTAATAGCTAATAAAACCCTCATGTTCATTAATGAATGTCTGTTAAAAAAGAAAGCAAGCAAAAAGACAGAAATGCTGAAGGAGGACGGAAAAGCAGACTCTTTATGAGTGGACGGAGGCAGAATTAAACCCAGTTTGATCAAGTTATACAGGATGCAAAGACTCATTTATGTGCTCAAATAGCATAGCTACTATTAACTTCCTGTTCATTCATTCTCTCACCAGGGAAGAACAGGCAATGTGTTTGAGCTTCCTGGTGAAAGAACATAGTGATTCAGTAGCAAAAGAGTTTTTTTAAGCATCAAATCAGCAATGAAGAGATTTTGAAGATTGACTTCAGTAGGTCTGAATTATATTTTGAGGCCAGATATTGACTCTGAGTCTCTGCAATATGAAATGTATCGGTGCGCCAGGAGAGTGCCCAATTCCCAACCAATTTCACTTCATTTTATTTGTCAGAACTCAATTTCCAGCCATTTGTGAAACTAGTTTATGAGAAGCACTGAACCGGATGCTTCTAACAAACTAGTTTCACAAGGATACTGCATTCTGAGAAGAAGTAAATTTAGTTCAGTAACTGGTAATTCAGTCCATGTTTGTAGGATTTATTTATTTTTTTTTGTCCGTCATCATCCATCATTGATCGTTGATTGACTGAGACAGGAAAGAGACAGGAAACATTCTTGCAAGACCTGATGCAACCAGCATCAAACATGCTGTCATTGTAGTGTATGTGTGTGTGTCAGAGCTCATAACTCACTCAGACACACACACACACTCACTGAACGAGTGTCACATATGAATGCACGCCTCAGTGCACAAACACACACAGGTTCCTCTCGCTCCTGCATCCAAAGTCCCTCAGCTCACAGGCCCAGAAGAAAACAGGTAGGATACAAAGAAAAGTTGACAGTCTTAAAAGAGAATATATAAACATGACAATGTTTTGTGTAGCCCACCACACACACTGTCCTTAATAATAACCTCAGAATGACTGACGACTTTCCTTCATTTCACTTCATCTTGCATCACTCCTTCTATTTGCCCTCCTCTCGCCTCTCTCATTTCATCTCTGTGTGAGACTGCCATTGATTTATTCACTAAAATGTACCATTATTAAATAAGCATAATTTGACGGCCTCGTTATTCGACAGCCATGTTTGTTATTTCAGTAAAATTAGCATTTATCATCCACTAATGCATTAACCCAGATGGGTGAATACCTCAAAAAAACAAATGCAGTATAATGCAAATCACATCATCTTTATGTTAATGGGCTCTTTAACTCCTGAATATACAAACCTGAAGCCCCTTAATGCACTAATAACTTGTTTTTTGAAAGCAGTCCATCCACTCAGTGGGCCATCATGACCATAGCTTATGTCATTCTTCAATTCTGTATGTTATGCCAATGAAATATGCAAAAATGGGTATCATGTCTTCACCAACCAGTAGTTTGTCTCAGCAACTACTCAAATCAGCCTGGACTATAGTTCTAGGTAACTATATAGGGGGCGGTATGCATTCTTGATTTTTGTCTAGACTATTTTTACATTGTTAATTAGTTTATTTACATATGTTTTAGTCTGTCCTGTGCAGCATATCTTGGTTTTGTGACTTGAGCTTGTTAAGTTATTCAGCATATAGTTATTTTAAATTGTAATATTTTCCACGATAAATAAATGCTGCCTTGATTTCTTACAAAACCTCAGTGGTCTCAAACTCAACTCTTGGAGGGCCACAGCTCTGCAGAGTTTAGCTCCAACCAGCTCCTTCACACACCTGCTTGGAAGATTCTAATAATCCTGAAGACCTCGATCAGCTGGATCAGGTGTGTTTGATTTGGACTGGAGCTAAACCGTGCTGAGATGTGGCCCTCCAGGAATTGAGTTTAAGACCAAGGAGCTGTTTACACCTGTTCACTTCAGGCATTTTGTCTGATCAGATAGCTATCAGATCGTGAAAAGACCAGGTGTAGATGCCTTTCAAAGTGCATTTGAGACAGATATAAATCCGATCACTCAAACCACTTCAGGAGGTGGCCTGAGCCTCATTCCAGGCAAAACTGGACAAGTGTAAATGCATGGTTGAGGAAACCACATGTTTTTACCCCATCCAAAATGTTAAAATAATAAATGTGTGATAGCGTGTTATATAGGGTATATGATATTCTAGCCAGATATGACTGCGCTAATCCAAAAACTTGTTGTATGGATATGCAAAAATTGACATGCACGTGTTTGACGTGCACAGTTAAGATATGACATTTGTGCGTGTGCATGTGTACAGTTTTTGCATAAATATTATACACCATCTACCCCACATACCAAAATCCATTTTTGCGTATCTATACTGCGATTATTACTTATTATTATAATGCATACTATTTATACCCACATTCATGAGATCGGGCAGAGAGACACACTTCATGATTTCCGTCTGTCCCAGACAAAACATTGGCATCGTGAAACAAACAATACTTGAAATTGTTTTGCGATGCCAGTCTTTAATCCGGGACATCTGAAAATCATGCAGTGTGTCTCTGACTTTAGTCATCTCACCTTTTTTTAATATGAATATGCAGCAATTACACTTTATCACTATCCAGACCCGACCTCTATAGACGCACATCATCTTGTCTCACCGATCAACGCTTATTCTCACGTGTGACCCTCAAGCGTGACCCCCTCAAGCGCAATACGCACACGCGTGCACATGCTCAAGCACACACTCTCTCTGCACACTCTTGTGTTTGCGGGCTGTCTCAGTGGTGTAATCATAGTTATTTACACATGCATTAAGAGAGTCGTTTTCTCTCACCGCTGTTGAGTAAATTGCGGGTGTGCTACCTCACCGTCCCCACGGCGACTGAGCAGAGTGTGTGCGAGCACATAAAAAGCCGCAGACATCGCCGTGACAATTACGCAGCTGATATTACATCTCCCTGTGATGCTTATGTGTATTTGTAATGTCCATAAGTGAACATAATACTCGCTGCCACAAACAGAACGGGGTTGGGGGGGGATATTTTCCGGGGTGAAAGGAGAAATGGTTTGCAGGGAAAGAGAGGTATTGGTATTCCACAGGCGCGCTCAGCCGTCAGAACGAGGGAATAACCCTTTCATGTATTTTTCATGCTCGTTAACCACTCCCGTCGGGGTGCTGTTTGTTCTCTCTTCCTCTGTCTGCCTTATCTTTCCCTCTCTCTCTCTCTCTCTTCGGTTTTCTACCTGTTCTGTCTTCAACAAACCCTCAGCTCTTTCTTTTTCTCTCATCCCAAATTATTGACCACAACTCTAGAGATTCCGGTTTGAGTTGTGTTTTTGTCATTTGTGGGTTTGTGTCATCCCTCAAAGCAAAAAAAGAAAGAAAGAGACAGGGGGTGGTCAAAAGAAAAAAAATGGATAGAAAGAGTCTGGAGTGACTGACAGGGAAGGCAACTATATTTCACACTTTCTGTGTTCCCCTACATCAAAACCTGGCCGCCGTTATAGAAAAACAAAAAGGAAATATGCAGGTATTCTTGCAGATTAGTGACGTCACATGTTTGTGTTTTTGTGTGTTTCAGGACAGAGTCTGTTGCTGAGAAGATGCTAACCAACTGGTTTGCTTTCCTGCTTCATAAGTTCTTGAAGGTAACTTGCTTCTTTGGCTCCCTGTAATAACTAGTCTCATCTAGACAGACTTTTGACGCTCAGCATGAATTCTGGTTCACTCCGAAGCTTATTCTGACTCAGAGCCGCCCAATTAGACAGGAACCGCCAGTCGTGTCACAATCAACTACAGTTTGTATGTTTGTAGGAGCTCATTCAAATAATTGGAGTCTCTGCAAACAGTCATAGGAGAAATGTCAAAGATATTAATGTGCTTAGACTTTATAGTCGGACTTTAGAGTTTTAGCATTCAGATATCATGTTTATTTGCTGTTGCTAAGTGTCTTGAGCTAAAATATATTTTTATATCTTGGCATGAATAGAGCAAATCCAGTCAGTGTGTAGTTACAGTAGTTACTGGCATATGTTAGTAACCTGGAAATTTGTTTTTTGAAAAAGCTTTTGGCCTTTTTAAGTTGGTTAAACATGAATGTACAGTATATAATACATACTGCATGCTAAACGTACACATTATGCAATAATAGTCTGTTATGTACATTGTTGCCACATCATTTTTATTGAATAGCCAAATGACTTCATTGTGTTCGTATTAATGAAATTGAAATCCTGTTACACTGCAGTTCTTTCCTTACTGAATATTAGTATTCATTTCATTCAAAAAATCAATGGTAGTGTACAGTACATGCTATATGCTGAAGAAATAGTAGTCTCCTAGTGTAGCATTAGAACAGTCAGCGTAAAAGAAGTGATAATAATAATGTATGTTGGTGTCTGTGTCTACAGGAGTGTGCAGGTGAGCCTCTCTTCATGCTGTACTGTGCTATAAAACAGCAGATGGAAAAAGGCCCAATAGACGCCATCACCGGAGAAGCCAGATACTCCCTCAGTGAGGACAAACTCATCCGGCAACAGATTGACTACAAGACACTGGTCAGCATCACACAGCCTCAGAGCAGCACTAATAAACATAGTATCTAATAACCTCTCCTAAATGTCAGTTACTGTGTGTGTGTGTGTGTGTGTGTGTATGTTTGAAAGCAGACAGTCTGGCCGAGGGAGGGTAGTGTTCATTAGTCTCTCATACCCTGCTAAGGCTGAGATTGGGGTCCTGCAGAGGGTGTGAAATTAGATTTCTCGGGCCAGGAAATGGCCTTTTCCAGAGCCACGCTCCGCACCTACGGCTTCACCAGCCACAGCCCAACAACTCATCATCCTTATTCTCTTTTTTTTTTTTTTTTTCCCCTCCAGATCTTAAACTGTGTCAACCCAGAGAACGAGAACAGCCCGGAGATCCCGGTCAAGGTTCTGAACTGCGACACCATCACGCAGGTCAAAGAAAAGATTCTGGATGCTGTTTATAAGAACATGCCATATTCACAGAGACCCAAAGCTGTGGACATGGACCTGGGTGAGTTTAATATGTTCACACGATTGTGATAAAAATGAGTAACTAACATTTTAGACACAATATTGTGTACAATTTTGTATGAAAAAATTAAGCTGCGGCAGAATTAATCATTTTAAATGAATTATTTACTGAAAAGATTCTTTCATAGTATCTGTTCTGCACTTGTTTTGTTGCTTAATAAATCAGTGTTTTAGAAGAATCAGTTGAATAAATGATGTATTTCCTCACTCATAAAGAGTTATTTGTTTAATATCTGAATAAATCTATGGTTTTTAAACAAAATGTTTGAATTAATGATTCAACAAGCTAATAGCAAAAAAGCCACCACCTAATGCCGTGAAAATGTACCTGTAACCTGCAGAAAGAGTCACAAAAAAGCTTTTTTGTTAATGAATTTCAACATATAATGGCTTCACATTTTTTAAAGACATATAAACTTACAGTATTTTGATTTGATTCCACATTTTCTGTAATGCATAAACAGAAATAGAAATATAAAATAATAGAAATATAAACTTTTGCGCACACACAAGCAGGTGTGTGTGTGTGAGTGTGTGACCCAGGTAAAAGCTGACAGACGGCACTGACAGACTGACTCCACATTTCATTTCTGGCACACAAACGCCCATCTCACACACACACACGGCACACAAAAGCCCCCTGTCAGTGGTGCAAATCATCCTTCCAGCACCTTGGCCAGAGCAATCTCCTTCATGATGATGTTCTGTCTCTGTAGCTGCAGAACTGGCATTGCTTTTGTGTGTCTGTGTGTGCATGTGCTGGGGGAAGGTTTCTGCAGGCATCATCTGTGCATTTGGCAAACACGTAAACTAATAAACCCCATTCAACAGAGGAGAAAATCAATGATCACTCTCACTCTGAGCCGTCTATATCCTATCAGCTCTCTCTTTAGCATTTAATTATACCCTACCACGCATACACACACATTTCTAACTCGTGTGAAAAGACACATTCAGAGCTTTGGATCAAATCAGTCTGCTTTGAGCTGGGGGGAGGTTCACTATGTCTGTTTTAATGGAAAATGTTTGATATTTTATTTATTTTTTTAGAGTGGCGTCAGGGACGAATGGCCCGAGTGGTCCTGCAGGATGAAGACATCACCACTAAGATTGAAAATGATTGGAAGAGGCTCAACACTCTCATGCACTATCAGGTACAAAAGAGAACAGACGTGTTCATACATAATCTCATGGTGCCCTCTTCTGTCTAAGTGGGTAGACATTAAAGGGGACGTGTCATGGATTTGTTTTGCTCCATTGATAGAAAAAAAGAATCCGATGTACTGTGTAGAAATACAATCTCACAGCCAAAATAGAAAAAATAATCATGTTCTTAATTAGTATTTTTCCTAGTGAACATAGAAATATTCTTAAGGCTTCAAATGTAATAAAAACATTATAATGCTACAGAATTATAGCATCTTAAAAACATCAGGATCATTAAAAACATCAACAATGAGGACAACATGCTACAAAAAGAAATTCTCTGGATATCCATTTAACTCCTCAGACATGAAACAATAATTAGGCTAAACAAAATAAAATCCTTTATCTCTCATAGTGCTCCAAAATGTCTTGCTGTGAGTGTTTGGCTCCAGGGAGACAGACAGCAGATCTCACTATACAGGACAATATAATAGAGGACAATTATTGAGCTTGGCCACTGAAAATTTTAAGTGTGTTGCTGGAAAAGTGTGTGTGTGTGTGTGTGAGAGAGAGAGAGAGAGAGAGAGAATTTGTCCTTTACCTTCAGTGGAGTAATTACAGCCTTTACCTTGTCTTTACTTCAGACACCACAGAGACAGCACACGTCACAGCCGCTACCTGATAACAGCACTTATTGAGAGAGAGAGAGAGAGAGAGAGAGAGAGAGAGAGAGAGAGAATATGAGCACATATTGCCACTTTTTGTTTCCAGAGAAGATGCCACAGGACATGTGCACACATTCTCATAATTATTTCTGAAAGAGCTCATCATATGTGCTGACATCATGTGTGATCTGAGGAAGAGACAGACATGAAAAGAGATCATACAGAAAAAAGCAAACATCATTTTCATGGCATGCCTTTGCTAAAATTTACCATGGTAAACATTCCCCACAAAATACCATACTTGGTTAGTTACTACAGTGGAATTGTGATAGCTGTATATTTACAAAACCACTATACAGTAGTTTTAAAAAATAAAACTCTTTTGGGTCATGAAATATAGTTTTGTAAGTTTTTGTTAGCAAAATCTCATCACGTTATATTTTATGTAGCATTAATACTACATAATAGAGTGCGGCCTTTGTACTTTTGACTGAAAGCCTAGCAACTTTTATGATGGCTGTTGTTTTCCTCTGCATACTGTATGTCATTTGGTGCAGAAGTGTGTGACACTTACAAAGTAAATCACAAGGTATCTTGCTTAGGGAGCTGTATGCTCCCTATTTGCTATATTAACTCTTGCTGTTTCCACAGAGACATGTGAAATAGAGAGTTTAGGGAAAGAAAAGAGAAAACAGAAGGCAGGGAGCTGTAGAGAACACAGCATTAAAATACATGACTCCTGAGCCCTCCACACAAGCACCCTCACCTTTCCTGAAATATTACGAATATGCTAATCTCCACCGTTCGTCGAGTTCCTCAATAGAGTAAGGGCATATTTTAAGAGAGCAGACAGTATAATCAGCAGCTGTGTCTCTCTAACATTTCGTGCTGTGGCTTCATAAACCTGTGGTCACCATGTTCTTCGCTGATTGCTCATTTTGATTGCACAGGGCTGATTAGAGCACTAAAAAAAAAAGTTTTCATCAGTCTGAATGCTAGCTTGAACATTTTTCTCTAGGCTCTGCTGCTTCTCCCACTCCCTCGCTCTCTTTCTTCTTTCTCACTCATCCACTCTTACTTGAAATCAGTGAGCCTCTTGACCTTGCGTAGGCTGAGTGACATTACAGAGGACTGGCAGCGTGTCCCTGAGGGGCCACCGTACTCCTCAAATTTCCAATTTAAATAGTTGGAGCAGCATGAGAGACACTGGCATTAACAATTCAAATAAACAGGCCCCTGTTAATGTGTTCGTTATTATCCCTCGCAGGGAATGTTGCAGCAGTAGTTGAATAGCACAGTGCTTTTAATAAGGTGCTTTGGCTAGGAGTGTGCAAAACACTCAAGAAACTCCATTAGTTACCTAAACCTAACCTAGACTGGTAGTCATAACTGGTTGAGGTGGTGTTCAGCTGGTTTACCTAAACCTGACCAACTGAAAAGTGCCCAACATCTTTTCAAAACCATCAAAAAGGACAAGGTTAGATACACCAGCAGTTGTGTTTAGATTGATGCTAGTTGTTTTTAGCCGGGTTCCTTAAGACTACTTACATATTTATACAGTAAACATTGAAAAAACCTCTTTGTTTGTCTCGTAAGATTACCAAGGCTGCATTTTACTGATTAAAGATACAGTAAATTATATTGTGAAATGCTGTTATGCTGATTTGGTGCTCAAAAATATTTCTAATTATTATTAATGTTAAAAACAGCTGTGCTACTTAATATTTTGATGGAAACCATATTACTTTTTCGTAAGATAAATAATATGTTTGTTTTTCAGGATTCTTTGATGAATACCTCAAAAGAAGAGCATTTATTTAAAACAGAAACCTTTATAATATTATAAATGTTTTTACTTTAATCAATTAAATGTTTCCTCTTTGGTTAATAGATGTTAAGAGAACAACGTAGTTGTGTGAATAATTCACTGACTTATAATAATAGCCAATTTTTTGTTTTGGAATAGATTTTTGGGGATTTAAATTTATTTATAATTAATCATTTAAAAAATCTAGATAAACAATCTTTCACAGTGCACTTTCACAGAAGCACCGGTGTGTGGGTGTGTGTGTGTGTGTGTGCATTTAGCACAAGCCCTTAATGCTCATAGGTGTAAGTAAGCTTTGTTGGCTCCAAAAGAAAATAGATAAACATCTCTGTTGTATATCATTGTGTAAGACGCTTGGCATAGATCACTGCCAGGGGTTAAGCTGTCTTTTTGAGTGCTGACAAAGCTCAAGGACTTACTGTCTGACATACAGGCCTGTTTGTCAACTGCTCATCACTTCTACTAGACATACTGTACAATACAGACGTGCTTTATATATCTTAACTGTTAGAGTTAAATTCCTTTTCATTTCCTTTTTTTTAGACATCTTACATTTTATATCTCTGCATTTACCATCTGTATTATGATGCTTTCATCCATTTCGGCTGTTAAACGGCTCTATCATTCTGTTATGTTTATCATGTGGCAAAGGCATTTCACGCACAGCGTGACCAAGTCTGCCATATTTCAAAGAAGAGGCAGAATGGTGGACACATCACCTCATCCGTCCGCACCGCCTGAATGCTGCGTTTGAGTTAAAGGCACGTTAGCTTGCGGATCGCCATCAGATAGAGAGCAGGCAGGGGGATCAGAGATACATGGGGAAAAGGGGTCAGCTGTCTGCTTGATGCAAACGTTATCATGAGGAAAGCTCACCCCTTATCACTCTCACACCCACCGTTGGCCCGCCTGCCTGGCTGAGGATTATCCCTCAAGGGCAAATGCATCTTTCCTCCATCATTTAGGCTCCGGACGGCCACCTCCTCTACCGTTGTGAGAGAAGAAGAGTAGATTGTACACAGGAGGCTACTGTAGTTGTTGTGGAGACAAAAAAAAAAAGGTACTCAAAATAATGTTCTATATTGACTAATATTTGATGTTTGCCAGCCATACCAGTTCCATCCATGGAGGGAGAAAGTGAGCTACCGTGTAAGAGGTAGACGTTTGTGAGTGTCATCTCGCTCGGCAGTGGCAGCTCCAGGATTTTTTGGGGGGTGGTGCTATAAAAGGTTTAACAGTTCAGAGGGGGTGCTAAAAAAAAAATTAAATTTAGAGAAAGTAATGAACGCCTAAACTTTTGCTATCAATTTTTTTTCAATTTTATTTCACTTTTTTCTGTGGTTTTAAACTTCTCATATGCCGTTGTTATCAATAATATACTAATGCCAACTGCCAAATATGAGACTTACAATGTAATGTAATTTATGACCGAATTTTATTAAATCAATTTAATAAAAACTTATTTTTTTTACAGTTCATAACTATTTTCACACAGGCATGTAATCAGGTGCTTCTTCCCTGCTGATTTGCATGGAATCATGTTATAATAGCAAGAGATAAGAACAAAAAATGTGCAATTTGAAAACAGAACATGCACAGTTAATGCAGTGTTAGCCGTCAGTTTTTTTACTTTCACTTTCTCTGACATTGACATTCGCCAGGTTGGTTGCTTGAGATGCTTGACCCTTTCCCCATAATATCAATTGTTTATAAACCACATATTAGGCACTATTTAAGCTTTTTAATGTTTATTTTTCAGTGTTAATAAGTGATACCGAAAGTCAAAAAACAGGAAAATCATTTGGAAATCCTTGGGGGGGGGGGGCTAAGCAACTTTTTGATGGGGCTATAGCCCCGCCTAAGCCCTGCCACTGTCACTCGGCCGCCTTCATCCACAATTCTGGACTGTTTCTAGTATCTCTCCAGTCAGGCTATTAGGCTGCTCTGCAGTGAGGGTCGGCAGAGGAGAAACCTGCACTAATAGGGTTGGAGCTTATGGGGGCGTACAGGGGCTAAAGTAACACCATCATCAGCCGTGAGAGTGTAGGGAGGTGAGTGAAGACTCCTAACTACCCTCAGCCTTCACTGGAGCTCAGGAGGTGCTTATCGTCTCCATTATGGTGGACAGAGAGGTTTTCTCAAATGAAATGGATTTGAAATGTGATGTTTTATGTTGACGGGAGATCTTAAGACTGTGGCACTTGACCTAGTTCGCTAGTATCTGAGAGACCTTTGGATTATAAATGAGCATGTTGAACTATTTTTAGTAGCTTTTGTTAAACGTATACAATTTCGAAGATTTTAGTAAAAACAAGAAATGTTTCCTAAACACCAAATCATCATATTAGAATTATTTCTGAAAAGTAATGGCTGCAATATTGACATTTTTAAAAACATTAATTATATTATCTGTGTTACAGCTAAACCAGACCAGACCAAACCACCTCCAAACCAAATAGTATGAGAATCAGCCAGGATTTTTGCCAGCTTGCTTTCAGGAAGTTGCTTTCTTGTGCTGAATCGAGGTTGAGTCAGTTGTCTTTGTGAGGGTAGACCTCATTTCCTCTGCAGCCCTTGACAGTTCAGATTAATACAGAAGATCAGATGGAGCGCGTGCACTCACAGAGCAGACAGAGAAAAATGAAGAGTTTCACCCCAATGTATAAAAGTCCTGGACTCCATAACCTCATCTTTTTTCATCCCTTTCTGCTTTCTCATCTCTAAATGACTCAATCACTACATTCCCTCGCCTGTCAAACCCTTCCTGTTGACCTGCCTTTGTGTTTGTATTTTTTTACCATTACCTTCCATTCTATGTGTTAGTTACTTTCTGAATCATGAATCCAGCTGGAGCTGTTGTTGATTATGGTATTAATTATTTATGCTATTTCATATTATTAATAAGCTTGTAGTGCAGGCACCTCTATGGTGAAAAGTAGCAACACTTTTTCCCCTCTGATTTAAAAATCTAATTTATGGGATAGATTATCAGTAGTTGCCTAGCAACCAGAATATAAAAAAAAAAGCAAGCTCAGCACTGTTAGTCAGTTTGTTACCGCAAAATTGCATGCATTATGTGCAAACCTTGATGTTACATATTTAATTTCCTTTTTCGTTTATCTTCTTCTTGGGCAATTCGTATTGCGTCTTACAGCTATATTTTGTACTATTTAAGCTCGGTACTCATCTTTCTGGAGTGTACAAGGCACAACAGGCAGTGAATGACGCCATTACATTTCAATGAGCCTCCCCCTCTCTCTTTTACGCCATCAGTCATCTTTGAGTGCTGTAGAGTGACGTGAAGGAGATCTCATGTGCTGTCATATGTAAATATGGATTTCTTGTCTAATCACAATCCTTCTTCTGTGCGAAACACGAGAGGCGAAACTCTGCTTTTACCCGAGAAAAGGCTTTAATGCGCATTTGATCCGAGAACACAGCGTGAACACCTCTTATACATTTATAACTAGAACAGATCTTTTTGAAGCACTTTAACGTCGCTTTATTTCAGCACTGGGGAGAAAGCGAACAATTTCACACCGTTTTTGAAAAGCAATAGATATGTACTGAGAATCTGTTCTGCAAAAAATATATTTAATTCCGAAGTAATAACAACTCGGCATTAGTTGTGCTCCACTATCTTGAACGTTTCTTGATAATAAGAGGCTGTGAAACCAAAAACTGTGAAATAAGGATTACAGGGAAAGGAAAGAAGCTTGACTTAAACTTTGTGTTTCCTGTACAGGTATCAGACCGCTGTGTGGTTGCTTTGGTGCCCAAGCAGACGTCCTCCTACAACATTCCACCCACAACTAGCATCTCTCGAACTTCTATCAGTAGATATGGTGAGTATATTTGTCAGATGATAATGATGGTGGTCTGTTTAGCTTATTAGAAGTTGTTTGAAGCTTTTTGTTTTACAATACAAAGGTCTTTGGGGTAAATACACCCCAAAATGCCTTTAGATGATGACTATACGCATAAGCCACGGGCTGCAGTTTTGCTTTGGATGCCCAAGGGAGCTTTCTGGGCACCAGAGAAGGAGAGCAAAAGCAAGAAACTATGTCAGGAAGGGTAAGAGGAAGAGAGAGAGATGTTAGCAGTTAGTGTGAAGCACAGTAATGCTGATTTCTCCGCTGAGTTTGGATGCCACCCGTAATGGACACATTAGCTCCTTCCCCATAGCGTTGCTTTGAGGGAGTGCCACAGGGCTCCCCATCTGGCCCGTTTTCATTTTCCATCACACTGAGCTGCAGGCCACTCTCTGATTGCTAATTATGCACCACCGATGATACTTCACACAAGCGAAAAAACTCGAATGACACGCAGCCAAATTCCAGGGCCAGTGATGAAATGGAGCCCCTTGTGCGTTGTCACCTAGCAACCCTGCCAAACGACACATAGAAACATCTCACCTGGCTTCAATTCACTAGATCCACATGAAACGCGGCCTGTATCGGCGCATTGCACGATTTTGTTAATCAAAGCTAGAGGATGTGTCTCATGTATATGCGGTATAATGAAAAAGTGTAATTATCGTCTCTTATCATTTGTAAACATAATGACATTTAAAGTTCAGGGAACACTTCAAACAACCTGAGAAATACTCTATAATGCTATCTTTATTTCTCAGCCGTGCTCTCGTTAACCAACAAACCTCAATCTTTTTGTATCCTCCCCCTGAATTTGGTAGTTAAGAGTTTTTAGGGTCACGCCTGGCACTTTGATCTATTTTATTGCAATAGGCTTGTTGTATATTTTAGGAAACTCATCAAATAGGAATGAGATGGCACAACGCAGCACTGTTTTTTGGCTTTTTTTTACAACCTGCTCTTGTGTGTGGTGCATAAAAAGCAGCTATCTCATCTGGCAGAGCCCTGGTGCCCATCAATCACGCCATGGCACAGCGGGCACAGCTGTGCACAGGCACCCGCTGATTGATTCATATCAATTTAATGCTCAACACTTAGCAGCTCGGCTCAATTTAGCATGCCAGCACCCCCGGCCCAAAATAACACACTGCTCACACACCTCTGACTGGCTGAAATGAGCAACACTTAAAACGCACGTTGAAATGTACACACCAGATTGTGTTGGTATGTGATCAAGCACTTATCTCATAACTGTTTTTTGCAGCATATAAAAAAACTTTTTTTTTAAATATTTTTATATTTAAATATTTGATTGAAATTTTAAATATGTACAATGTATTTACATTTAATTGTATAGGAATCCAGCCCATAAGCGAGTCAGATTTGAATTCACTAACCGTTCTGAATTCTGTTTTCCTAGTTTGTTTCTTTAATATAAAAATATTTAAAAAACTAAACATTAAAACAATGGAGATAATAATTCTTTTACATTTATTTATCTAAAAATTGTGATTTAGCATGAAAATTGTGAGTTTTTATCTCATAATTAGTACATATGTCATATGTTTGACTCATTATCTGTATTTTATGTTATATTTATAACTTGATGATTTACAGAAGCATTATTTTCTAAAATACTTCATCGTACTAAAATATGATCATTTTTGAGCAAAGAACCGAATCACAAAAATAATTTGTTTGTGAATTAGATTACTTAATACTGAATGTGCTTGGATGATTTTTGCATGCGGCCAGCAAAGAAAACGCAACAGAAAACTTTCTTTATCTTATCACATTCCATTGAGACTGCAAATTTAGAAAAAATGTTTGGCAAGTTAGTGCAATGTTCTGTAGTATATACATACATATACACCCTAGCAATAATTCATCAATGCCAATACTGTGGCTACGGCCAAAAGGGCTGTAAGTTGGCAGTAGCTTAAGGTGGATTGAAACTGCAATCCACTTCTTCCTGTACTCCACTCTGCTAACACCACCATTTCTCTTGGGGTTCTCCCTTCTGATGCTGATCTGCTCAAAATTCCACTTCTGTCTCGAAGTAGCCAGGGATATTTGCCTTGCTTTGTCGTTTTACATGCCCTTTGAAGCCAGGTGATGAGGACAGAAACTGAGAGAGAGACTTTGAAAGGACGTGAAAGAATATATCGCACCATTGTGAGAAGCCAATCCGACCTCCCAAGAGAGCACTCAACCACTGCGAAAAAAGCCACACATATAATTGGAGAAGTGAGCAAGAGACTGATTACTTAATACGTGAAGATGGAGGGGAAAAGGAGATGAGATGGATGAGCGGGGAGCTTAACTCATTAGAAATCTTTAGATGCATTGATTAGGTCCTGCGATGCAGACGTTTAAAGCATGTCTGCAGCACAATGAATCAGGACTCGCCAATTATGAAGCCTTTGAAGAAGAGGCCAGAGAGCGTCGACTCGTCTAGCTCGGCCTCGAACAATACAGAGCCGAATCCTCTGCAGAGAGAGAGAGAGGAGGGAAGAGATATAGAGGGTTAGACAGAGTAAATGAAATGTTGAGAGGGCCAAGCAAAGAATGACAACGTGGCAGAATAGAGGTATAAGATCATAATCCTCTTTCTGTCTCTCTCTGTTCCCACAGACTCTACATTCCGGTACACAGGCAGTCCGGACAGCTTGCGCTCACGTGCTCCTATGATCACCCCGGACCTGGAGAGCGGAGTCAAAGTCTGGCATCTGGTGAAGAACCATGAGCATGGAGACCAAAAAGAGGGCGACCGTGGCAGCAAGATGGTGTCTGAGATCTACCTCACCCGCCTGCTGGCTACTAAGGTAACACCACTGCTTTTAGCGGATCATTTTAATGTAAATTTAATACAAAATTTTGACTTGCCATTTTATGTGTATTTATGTTTGAAAGTTTTCAACAATATCAGTCTACAAATTATGTATGGTACAAAAACAGTAGTACAAAAATACTACGGTAGTAGTAGTAGACCCCCTAGATAGATATATAGTTACTGCTTATAAGCTATTGTTTTGGAATAAAGGTAAATTGCTTAAAAACACTAACATGAGATTCATACTTTTTGCAAATAGAATATTGATTACATTGGTAAATGTAAAAATATAAATGAGAATTTTCTCCTTTTTTTGATCATTTTTTTGATTTTTTTTTTTTATGAATGTTGATTGTTTTAGTCTCAATGTACAGCACTTTGTGACAGCTGTGGTTGTTTTAAAGTGCTTTATAAATAAAGTTGATGATGATAATGTTTATTTAGCTATTAGAGTCACAGAAATGAGATACTTTACCAAAATACTCTAAAAACCTTGACTGGCATTATGGGTGTCCAATCAATCAAGTGCAAAACAAATGAAATGCTACAAAAGTGTTTAGTTTCTTTTAGACTTGTTCCTAATGTCATGCTTTATAACAGTCAGTCTTTCTTTTATTTAGGGTACGCTGCAGAAATTCGTGGATGACCTGTTCGAGACTCTTTTCAGTACGGTGCACAGAGGCAGCGCGCTTCCGTTAGCTATCAAATACATGTTTGACTTCCTGGATGAACAAGCGGACAAGCACGGCATCCATGACACTGACGTCCGCCACACCTGGAAAAGCAACTGGTGAGAGGACAAACTTGTACACCATACTGTAGCTAACCTCAAGAACAATAAATGACCTGGCATCTGCAATTCAAACCAGTGTAACTTCTCTGTTTGTGTCTGTCCATCCCCGCAGCCTTCCTCTGCGTTTCTGGGTGAATGTGATCAAGAATCCCCAGTTTGTTTTTGACATCCATAAGAGCAGCATCACAGATGCGTGTCTGTCTGTGGTGGCTCAAACTTTCATGGACTCATGTTCCACATCTGAACACAGATTGGGCAAAGACTCGCCCTCCAATAAGCTGCTTTATGCTAAAGATATCCCCAACTACAAAAACTGGGTAGAAAGGTAAAAAAAAATTTTTATTGCATTAACAATTTTAATATGTTATCTCTTTGTGGTATTGTAACAGCTCTTGTCCTTCATACAATGTTAATAATTCAGCAGTACAAGCATGCTCTCACACAATGTTGATTTTGAGTATTGAATGTCGCCCCCTGGTGGTCTCCACAGGTACTATGCTGACATCAGCAGGCTTCCAGCCATCTCCGATCAGGACATGAATGCGTATTTGGCGGAACAGGCACGACTGCACTCCAATGAGTTTAACATGCTCAGTGCCCTCAACGAGATTTACTCCTACATTAGCAAGTACAGCGAAGAGGTGAGGTGAAATATCAAAACGGGCCGTCAACCCTAATTTCCTTATTGATTTGTTGCTTCATATCAATGCAGACTGACTTCTTAACTCAGTTTATGTGCTCTGCACTAAAATCGACTGGCTCCACTGTATAAATTGACTGAATATATATCAAAAAAGTAAATTATAAAACATTTATTTTGTTTATGACTTAACTGTTCTAGGCTAAGCGTGTAGGGGTGTCCCCGACTAAGGATTTTCACAGTCGAATTGGAATTTTCGAATCTTGCCAATAGTCGACTGATAGTCGAATCATATGTTTGGGGGCGGGGCAGAATGAGACTCAAGT
>JAUCMS010000050.1:13151169-13167463 GCA_032357445.1 Enteromius radiatus | reverse complement strand
TCGACTGAGAGATCGGGAGTCGAATCAAGCTCCTCGAATCGAAGCATCGAATCGTCGACTATTGGAGGACACCCCTATAAGCGTGTCATGATAAAAATACACTGGAACTTCAGTCCGTTACGTCAAAGCCAGACAATGTTTTTTTACAGTATATATTGCTTTACTGAAGTCCAGCGGACAGATGATCGGTTAGAAAACCACGAATCAGTTGTTTGTACTGATGTAATTATTCAATCAAAAACACTTTGAAATCAAAATCAATACACCCATATTTGGACTAACTAGCACTATGAGATGAGGTACTCGTGAAATAGAGTTCCACAGAATGATGTCATCTTTAACCAGTCTCTAAGCCAGCGGCAGCAAGCTTCAGAGTCACACACACACACTTATGCACAGTGTGGGGACAGACAGAGAGTGAGAATGAATAGGCTTCTGATGAGGAAGATTACACATAGCTAGATCACTGACAGCCACTCCGACACAAAGAGTGCTAGAGTAGGGCCCACGATGGAGATGTTCCAAACGTAATGGCAGCTCCACTCAGGGGACCCATTAGTCTGACCTTTACTTTACACAGCATTTAGGACAGCGCCGAGAGCCCGGAGATGCAGCTCCGCCTACAGCCTCTCCTCTCGCTCTCATGTAAATATCGTTTCTTTGGTTGCTGGTCTGTTTTCTATTGTCCTCACATTCCCGCATACTCTCAGTCTCTCTTTTTTGTGTGTGTCCTTTTCATTCTTTTGTACACAAGGTCTGTCTTTCCACAAATAGAGCAGTGATTACCAATGCAGGAGTATGTTTATACCGAGGTACTTCAGATTCCAGAGGGTACTTGGGAAGCTTTCGAGTTTGCTTTGTAGATTAAATCAGTCAATTTACATTTAATTATTTCAACCGATATTAGAGGGGTCAACATTTTTATTTTTGGCTTTTGTAAGGACAGAAAATGTAATGTGAGTTTTGGGTTAGACCGTTTGTGTGGATGACACTGTAGCTGATTGTACATTATGTTGCTTATACACACACCACACACAGATTATTACATAAACATAACATAAAATCATTATGTTGTAAGTTAATATAATTTGTGTGGATGACACAATAATAGTGCAGATTTTAGTGTGACTATACAGCTACTTATAAAAATAAGAGAATAGGTTAAAAAGGTTGTAATTAAAATATTTAAAAATATAGTAAAAATATTTAAAGTTTACACATTAAATATTATAAAATATATATTTTATATATATATATACATTATATATACACACGGCTGAGAAAAAATATACTTTTTTTACTTCTTGCTTTAACTGGTGACTCTTGAGCGTCCAGACATCCATCCAACATCAAATAAATACTGAAGTCATCAGAGGCTGTTCCTAAAACAGTAACTACTTAAGTTGCTGCAAATGAACTTTTCTAATGTATATTAATTCTAAAACTAATATTCTAGTAGTTAAAATGAAAAGAAAAGGAAAGCATGTCTGGTTTTGTTGTCTGTGAATTGAGCCGAGTGGGAGACAAACAATGTTTTGAAGCACTAGTGTAGACCGTCAGCCACCTGCTTGTGTTTATTTTCCCTACCATACTCCAGAAAGAATAAGCAAGTGCAATTCTAAGAGGAGAACGTTCTTTTGTTCAGCCAACCAAATGTGTGTGGCGGGACACTCTGTACCTGCATGCAGTAATTCAGATTCATTATACAATGCGAATAGGACAACTGAAAATAATTACCTCTGTCAGCGCTCTGGAGCACTTAACCTGATGAGAGAGGAAGAGAGAGAGAGAATATGCACTCTTCTTAAAATGAAGGCGACTGAATCAGACAATGATGTGGAGAGTGCTTCTGCAGCTGTGCTGAAATGCATGAAAAATTCAGTGCACACGCTCCTCGTCGAATACACGCTGTGAACCCAGAACGCAAGCTCGCAGGCTGCAGGAGTGTTGACCTGCCCCGTAGCTACAGCCACAGACACCAACCCAGCAGGTGTGGGGCCCAACTTGGCTACGATGGCAGGCGTACTGGGAATACTGGGATGCTGTTTTCAAAAAGATATTCAACTTTTATGCATGAACGCGTCTCGGTTTGATGGTAAAGTGACACTTGTGTAATTCTTTATTGTCTGCGGGATAAACTTGAAGCTGAGCACAGGTGGGCCGCACTTGGTTTGGATTTTGTCTGGGGTGATATACAGTGGCAAGTATTAAATAAAGATCCTAAGGTTTACCCAAAAGGTTGCAGATTTTTTGATCGATGAGACGGCGCAAAGGCATTTAAAGGGCCAGTTCACCTAAAAAATAAAATAAGTAAATAAATCACGCTCATGTCATTCCATGCCCGTATGACCATGTGAATATACACAAGATATATTTTGCAGAATGTTCTCTCTGCTCTTTTATATACAGTATACAGTACTACTGTATATTCAACCAGTTATCTTCAATCAGTTATGATACACGAGAACACGTGGTAGAAATAGCTAATAGATTAACTGGGCTTTCCTTGGTAGGGGTATCATTATACGATTTATTGTATTATTTTATTATTATTATTTTACTGTGAATATGCATAGATGGCATCCAAATGAGCTTGAGAATTTTGAACCACAGAATTTTACCTTTCAGTTGCTCCATAGAATTACTTCCATAGTTTGGATAAACATGTCAGTTGAGCAACGTAGTATTTATAAAGTTGGAAGTTTTAGAGCAGATTGTCTTTGTTTACAGTCTATCATTCTTTCGCAGTTACAGGAGAAGATTTCCACATACACCCACCCTCCAGTGCTCGTGCATCCACCATTTTAGGCTTTTGAAAGCTATCATTAATGAAGCCCCATCTTGGCTCGCTAGATGTGCCCGTATTGATCTAGTTTCCCATTATTTCCACTGTTTGATGTGCAAATGAATGGCAGACAGAAGCCATGATGCCACTTCCTGCCGTGTTCCTCTGACACTGCAGTCAGAGATTATGACATGAGCCCAGAGAGGGGTCATTGCCGTCTGCCCGCCCCCTCTCAACATGACTCGACATTTTTGACTGCTCTGTTTTCAAAAAAACACACACAGATGGAAATGAGAGATGACACTCTGCAGTTTGGGTCAGACTCAAGTTATACTTTCCTTTTTAATGAAATATTCATGAAATGACGTCTCTGGCAATTTTTCTCTCAGAGGATGTAAATTAGTCCAAGTCTCCGATCACAGTGAGCAGTAACTGCTCGGTGATAATTAGATATGGAGTATGCAAGTCTGAAGAACGTGTCTGCTGTTTAATGGTCGCCTGAAACCGTTTTATGTTTTAGTTGAAACATCAGCTTTGTTCACATTGAACCCAGTTCTGATTTGTTTTTCAAATCTGATCTTCAGGAATGTCTTGCAGGTGTTGGTTGGTGGTCCGTTTGTGTAGACAGCGTAGTCATTATCTGCCAAGAAACTTTTTCTTCACTTCTTATGTTATTATTAATATTTTGGTAACGCTTTACATTAAGGTGTCATTTGTTAACATTAGTTAACCTATTAACTAACATGAACAAACAATGAACAGTACAATCATTAAAACCATAACAATCATTCATTGTTAGTTCCCAGCGCATTACCTAATGTTAACACACAACTAGTGATTTTAATAAAGCATTAGAACATGCTGAAATTAGCTATGGCTAATAAAGGCTGTAGAGGTATTGTTCATACTTAGTTCACATTAACTACTATTGTTAACTAATGTTAATTAATGAAGTTTATTGTAAAATGTTGCAATATATTTTTTTTTATTAATTTTATTTTATTTTTTATTATTAATCGTCAGGGGTTTTTTTATATACATACAAATACAAGCACAGTCCCAGCTACACAGTGAGAAGTAATGAGAAATATACAGGCAAACAAATGAACACAATCAGGCTAGGAATTAAATATGCACCATAATTACCATTAATGTAACGCCAAAAAGGTGTCCATACCTGCCAAAAATCATCAGACCTTTGATGAAGATCATAGGTAAGTTTCTCCAGTGGGAATAGTGTACATACTTGAGACAACCACATTTTAAAAGAGGGTACCTGAGGAGATGACCTAATTAATATTTTTATATCTATTCTGTCCAAGCATCCTTAAGATAATTTTTTTTGCTGTACTATAAAGTCATTACATGAAATGCTTTTGTGACCCTGCTTCTCTTCTGTCCTGGGATCATATCAAATGTGTTCTTCAGAGCATACAAAATCTACCCCCTCACCTGAGATCTGTCGTAATGCCGCAGAGTGATTAATGCCTTCCTGTGTTCTTTTCCTAGATCACTGCTGCACTAGAACAGGATGAAACGGCAAAGAAACAGCGTCTGGCCTACAAAGTGGAGCAACTCATTGCCGCCATGTCACTGGAGAGCTGAGAGAAACACAAAGCTTGAACGAAGGACGAAAGACCTTCAATCAGTCAAACCATCATCCAAAGCCTCTCCACACAAAAGAGAGCAACACTGGCTAGAGACTCGACAACAACAATAGCTTGTGCATTTTTTTTTTTCTTCTACAATTTTGTGAAGAGGTCACCTTTAAGACCAACGGACAACTATTTGATGAAAGCAAGTCACAAGGCTTTCATCTTGAGGACGGGATCAGGAGTGGAAACTATGGTTTCTGTTTTTAGTTGTCTTGTTCTTTTAAAAAAAACTGTACGACGAGCAGCTTCCTGGAAGATTTTTTTTGTTTACTTGGTTTGTTGTTCTTTTCTTTAGTTCATCTGGTTCAATGTGCCTAGCACTAATTTACATGATGAATGCAAGACACCAATACTTCCTCAAAAATGTGCTTGCTAAAACCATTCAAGGAGGATTTGACTGAAGGAAACGGACATCTACTGCCTCGCCATTACCGTCCAGTTGATGGCTTTTACTTCCAAATTTTATTTTTATACATGAGTGCTTTTTGAGTTTGTTTCGTTGGGTCAGCTAGTATAATTCCTCATCGTTGGTGTGGCAAAAGTTCAAGTCTCTTTCTTTTCTTGGAAAGCAACGGCTGCTACCAACACACTTGTGCATGTCGACACGCTAGTACAAACTTAGACTTTCGAGACCACAAAGCACCGCCATTGTTTGAGAAATAATGAAACTCCGACAACAAGGGGGCCAAAGTTTAACCAGCATGTCCCTAATACTCTTGGATTGACCGGAAGCCAGTATCAAACTGGATGAACTCCACTCTACGGTCTCTCTATGTGCATATGTCCTGTTTTCTACATGTAAGCGTATGTGAATGTACAAACGTTACTCTATTTTGTCTTCGCATTTTTGTTGCTTTTCTAAAACAGGAGTCAGTTGAGCTGATCTCCACGGCAGGACGTCCTAAAGAACTGAAAATCCCTCTCCATAATAGCGCTGCTGAGATTCAGATACGCAGAGTAGCACCTTCAGCTCAAATCACGCGTGGAGAAACCCCACCTTCCCTTTCAAACAAACGGACTCGCTTGAGATCATCTTACCAGAGAGTATTAATTATTATGTATGGTCCAATGTGTGTGTAGTCTGCATGCATTATACAGTACCTCATATAAAGAAAAAAAATAGTCTCCTTTCCCATTTACTCCTATGTTCAAGTGCCAAGAGGTCACGTGAGTTGTGGATGACTCAGAGGAATGCCGATGATGTAATATACCATGTCACTTCCTTTCTGTACACACCCGTCGGGATTAAGTGCCAAAAGATTACTTATTTACGCACTTGTCGGTTGATGCTTTATTAAGGGAACGGACCCTGTATACTGTACACTTAAAAAAAAAACATCTCTGGTTTAGAAGGTTCACTCGCAAATTCAGGTACGAGAAGACCATGAGCTTGGAACGGTATTTGTAAATATAAAGTATTTGTAAAATACTTTAGGTATCTGGGGTCTTGATAGCTTGGGTGGGTTCTTTCCAATCTTTTTTATTCCCCCGCCTGACATGAAGTATGTCAACAGAACGCATGAACAAAAGACAACATAGCTTTCATTTATAATGCATGATGGCAGGTAGAGCTGTTTTTGAAGATCATCCGAACCAAAATAGGTCGTTCAGGTCAGAGTCATCTTAGGTTCACAGAGGGATCAGGGAGAAACTTAAATTCTCCTCAGCTCAGTTTATACAGTAAAAAATGCATTATCGGATGTGAAGAAGTGGATTGAAACGGCTCAAATGGCGCTTGTTGTTTTTCCCCCCTGTGGCCTTAGAACATTGAATCTGTTGTTTCTAGTTCATTTAATCAGCGACGTGTCATTTTTCTCCCTGTCTTTGTTAGCTGTGTTCGAGACTAATCAGATAAAGAGAGCCAACGTGATGATGGAGAAGGGTGGAAGAGGTATGCCCTCGCCCAGACGGGTGCTGGGTGGTGTCTGCTGGAGTGTTTGAGAAGCATAGGAATGAGATGGAGAGAGAGACAGACCCCTTTAGCTTCAGATTCCTCCTGCTGCTTTGAAGCTCGCCTTTGATCTCAACTAGTCGTGTGCACAGTGTGATCAGGAGATAAAAAAAAAAACACATCAAAAATAGGATCCAGTGCAGGAGATTACAAATGAAGAGCTGCATGAAAGACAATGAATTAATCTGTTAAAGGAATAGTTCACCCAGAAAATTCTGTCAGCGTATACTCATCCTCATTCAAACCTTGTTTGACCAATATTCTTTCATGAAACACAAAAGGAGACTTTTTGAAAGATATTTTGGGCTATTTTTGACATACAACTACAATGAATTGCAAGCGAGGCCTTTATTCTTCACAAAGAATGGAAAAGAGCATCATAAAGTAGTCCATATGTGCTATATAGAGGTATACACATATGATATGGAAATGTAATAAACCACAATTTGTGAATAAATAGTTAAGATTAACAAATTAATACAAAAAAATCTGAGCCGTGTTTGCAATAAACTTAAGTACACCATAGACCCATAGAAACCAATGGAGCTATGATCAACTTAGGCTTGCGATATTATTTTTTAAAGAAACGCAGACCTGAATAAAAGCAATGAATCAGCACTATTACATATTGTATATATTTTTGTTTAGATGTCCTCCTGTTGTGTTCACTGGAAGAAAGTAAGGCATTAAAATACGACAGATTTTTTTGGGCGATTAACTATTCTAGGACGACCTATTAGTAATTCTACTTTTCCTGAACAACCACACATTCCTCTAAAAAACACACACTGTATAGTCAGCATATGTGAATTTACAAGCCATGTCGCATGTTAGTGACATTAGGGTACATGAAAAAGCTTCCTACTTTTGGTTATCCACAGTCTTCCCCGTTTTCCATTCATCAGAGCTCATCCCAGCTCTATAAGGGCAAGAGACCTTCCATTGACCCCCCGCTGCACTTGAGGATTTCCTAGGATGCAGCTCAGTTTTAATGTGAACCTTGTTTGCTGCCACATTAGTCGAGAAGAGACTACTCTCCTGCTTCTGCAAAAAAAAAAAGAAAAAAAATGAACAAAATGTATTCTGGTCCTAATGTTATGTTTGAAATGATGTGGCACAGGAAATTGCACTTTGTTGAGAGAGATTTCAGTAGCTCAACGCTTATTAATGTTTATTAGAAGACATTTGATCCCTCGAAAAAAAGAGAAAAGTTAATTATAATTTTTATTGCGCTATTCTGCAGAGCAGAATAAAATTTGACAGCACTGGGCAGCTTTCTGAAATATCAGCAGTCATCTGTGGCGGTCACAACTGCTGCTACTTTTATATATTTGGCACGAATCGACAGTCTTGGAATCAATTTTGTGCACTTTTATTGTTTTTAGCTCATGTTTTGCTCTGTGATGGAATAGCATGCTATGAACAAGTGAAATGTTCATATTCTCTTCATATTACTGATCGTAGGAAACAAAAACGAGAGCGAGAAAGACTTTTGTAGTCGGTTTGATCACCTCAGAGGTGAATATCCTTCCATTTCCAATCACACAAAATTATAAACGAATCTCTCTTTGTAGACACTGGAGTTCTGTAACATAGTACATAGAAATAATAATGACCTCGATGATGATGATGATGATGATGATGATAATAATAATAACACTTATGGTTGTCTGTTCTTGTTGTTTTTTAAGTGTTGTGAAAATTGTAAGAGAGTTAAAAGTATTTAAAAAGAAAAAAAGTCGGTCTTGTTTTTTTAATTGCTTTTGTTTTGTTATATTATATTACTGTGTACCTATTGTAAATATGAAGCACACCTATTTTGCAAGCCAAGGATTCACTTTGTACTGTTGTTATATATAAATACAATTTACTGGTTAAAAATGGTGATTCGGCTCGACTCATTGAAAAATATCCCTCTGGTATAAGCCGTCCTGTCATTACTCGAAAAACCGACTTCTGTCAGACTGAGGGGAAAAATGGCTACACATTCATCCCACTTAGTTGGGGTTAATCTAGGGATGCAATTTAAACCCTGCTATCAATGAACACTCACACTCAGACTCGCTGCGTAACAAGGCAACCAATGGAGCTTAAACAGCCCGGCGCTGCAGTTTTTCTCCTCACGTGGCCATTATCCCTAGCTGGACATTTCTCTCACAACACACTCAGACAAATTACATTACAATGGTAATGGGCTGGTGGTTTCTGATTGGATGACCGTATAAAATGCCCCCAGAGGGGCTGAGGTGGATGTGCCGGTTTTTCAATCAATACAGATGTCTAGTTCAGGCAAGAAGACCACCAAATACAGCCTAAGGCGATGTGTTTTGTAACTTTATTCACCGCAACCTTGATTCACTTTTCTTTTTTAACACATAAGTACATACGCTGCTGACCGCTAAGGTGACCCTGTCCTATAAGATGCATCATAAGCTGAATGTTGTCATAAAATCTGACAGGTAGTGATTTAGTGGCATACTGTGGTTGAGTAAACGTTCAAAACTTGCTCGGATGAAAACATCAAATGCATGTCTAGGAAATGTATGTGTGCTGTCAAAATACTGACAAGACCAGCATTAGTACTGGTTAAGCAGAGAAATGTGTGCAGCAACATACTCCTCTTTTGTTCACATTTTTATATTAGTATTATCACTAAAGCAACCTTAATTCACTAACAAATGACTGCTTCAAAATTGCTACAAAAATGTTATACATTTTTTTCAGCGATTTTGCACCAGTTTTGAAGCTGTCATGGACCTTTTTAATGTTTCTGGGTTTCTGGGCAGCGGAGGTCATAGTTGGGAGAGCAGTAAATGAGAGAGTACCACTAATATATTTTTGCATTCCCATTTGCTCAAAAGGAAAAAAATTGAGAAAGAAATCAAATTTACCGTCCCTCCTATAGACGCTGCATTAGAAACACCCTCGCATAAGTGCAAACTATTTTTTTTGCAATTTGATGCAAAGGTAATTTAATACAAAGAATAGTGTTATAAATGTAAATACATTTTTTAAAAGCTTTCGAGGATTTACGATGCTGACGTCATCACAGTCTTGTGAAAAGGGTTCATTGTTTGAAACAGCATTATTTTAGTATTATTTATATACTCTTGCAGTTTTAAAATCAGATTTTGAATTTGCTTTTATTTCTGTTTTTAAGTACTATTTCTGTACGTGACCCTGGACCACAGTACCAACCAGTCCTAATGATTTTTGGAAAGAAAAATCTATCATTTTGAGCCATTCTACATGTATGTATTGTATACAAATATACCTGTGCTACTCATGACTAGTTTTGTGGTCCAGGGTCACATATAGCTTTAATTTTCGTTTAAGTCCTTTCAGTCCTCAACGTGAACTTATTTCGTTTGTTTAGTGCTTTTGACATTTTAACTAACTCTCTTTAAGAAGCCAGGTTTGAACCCCAGCATAGCAGCAGTCCATTCTAGAAAACTAGCACACACCACAACATGGCATATGCCGGTTAGCAGCTATGCAGTGTTTTGCAGCGGGGACATTACTGAAGAACATGGGGATGTGTGGTTTGGCTCTGTTTCATATTACCTGCAGGAGCGATCGCCACAACAGCTGCAGCAGCTAGCTAAACGAGCTGTGAGGATAGAGCTGCTGGTCGATTTACTTTTTCAACCACCGTCCATCTGTCATTGACGCTTATGCATCTAGTCAATATTAGCTAGCGTGGTGAAGCCTGTCGCTAATTAGCTGGTCAAATAGATAGAGGTCCCGTGCAGTCCAAGCGGCTCAAAGGGCATCAATAATGAAAGAGGCTGTGTGTAATAGCCGGTCATAAATATTTTAGCACATACTCTGCCGAGACCTCTGATCGCCATTGAGGTGCTGCCCAAGGCAGTGGAGTGGGTTTTTAGTGCAACTTCATTAGCTGGGATGCTTCACCGTGAATGCTGATGGCTTGTCGATGTGTTTTGATGTGGGAATGTGAGAAGCTTTCAATACCAAGTTAAGAATGTTCGTTAAAAGAGGTGCTTGTTTGAACTTAATTGGCAGTGATGTCAATTTGAAATGACTATTCTATAGCATGTACATGTAAATAATGGCTTTTTGACCAGCGGTGTTATTGTCTAATCTTGATTCATTTAGACATATACACAAATACACAAGTTGTTTTCTAGTCAGAAGGACTAAATTTGCACTAATATGCTAACTGCAGTATACCAATTTCACAGTATTTTAATTTACTAAAATGACCATACGTTTGCCTACAGGTCTGTCTTTCACTTTTTAGATTTATACTCATGCAGTTTATAGATTCTACTGAGAGAATATGTAATATTTATCCGGCTAGTCTGCCAGTGTGGCCATGCTAGTGGTCTGCGTTGATGTTTTAGAAGGTTTCAGACATTTTTCAATCATAAAAGTTCTTATTACATAAAATTTGTTGACAATTTTCTGGAACAAAACTTGAAAGAACTTTTGTTGATCACAGAGCAAAACAGTTGTTTTTCATGCTGATAAAAGAAACAGTATGAACTTGACCATTTAGTCACAGCTGGTTGACTAACACAAGAATTCAATTACTATAGGCAAGTTGAACATTACACTGATGCAACATCAGTTATTAAAACGATACAACAGAAAATACTTTAAGCATACTTTCTGCATTTTAAAACACGAATAGCAGATTAATAGATCATTATAAAGTTCATTCTAAAGATTATTTTTATTGATTATATTAATGCTAGTTATCATTTACACATTAATTTTAATCTATCTTGTTTGCTTGTTTAATAAAGCGATAAGACATGAATAGTGAAGACACTACCCGACTTCATCCTAAATAGCAAAAAAAAAAAAAAAAGATTTCTCTTTATCTTTATTCCTTTTTTCTTTCCGAGCTTGTACTTATGGAGCATATTTATTATTATGTTAATTTTGTTCATTAACTCTAATTATCATTTACCTTTTTTTAAATCAGTGCTCAGACCATTTGAAGGATTTTACAGACCACCGGAGAATGAGTGGCATAGAATATGCAGTAAAATGATATTTATATCAAAGCAACTGTAATATAAACATATCAAAATCCAGAAGCTCTCTGGTGGTCCTCCAGCGATGCCAAGGGTGAAGAAAAGGGCGCCGCTGTCATCCGCAGGACTCTAGCAGACGGCCTAATCCTGGCTACTCTGACAGCCGCTAGTCACCGCTTCCCCCGAGTCTAGTTACAGAACTAAAGCCTCAAAGAGCTGTCCACACAGGGTACCAGTCAGAGAGAGAGAGAGAGTGGGAGGAAACGATGAGGAGATGTGAGAGATGAACGTGTGAAGGCTGGAGAGACAAAAGCAGAATGAGCAGTATGGCTAATACAGATGAGAACAAGAGGGCAATCAGGGATTAATGGACTAATGATAAAATAATCACTTCAGAAAGGATGTCACACGAGGGAGAGGAAGAGGATGGAAGAAAAGAGCATAATAATCAGACTTTGTAAAAACACAGGTGAGGTTCTGGATGACAGAGCAAGAGGAGAAAGAGATAGAGAGTGGCTGTGTGTTATTGGAGGAGAGAGGTGTGCAGGAAGAGTGGCATGTCTAAAGACTGATTTAAAGGAAAATTGGTGGGGGAGAAAAAACGCCAGGGTGAAATCACCCTCCACAAAGCGTCAAAGTAGAGTTATTTATAGAGTGATGGCCTGTTCACCTGATCTATCTGTCACTTTCCTCTCTGTCTACCTCTTTCTCTCTCTGTGCCAAATTTGCAGGTTTAAGGAAGCTTCAATGTAAGTTAAGGGGAACTGTAAACGTGCCACTAGCACCACCAAATGCAATGCAAAAAAACGTACACTACCTATAGTACTATTGCACAGTAATCTTTTTCCCAAAGAAGTAGTACCTAATAATAACAATAATATATTTTTATTTTAAAGAAATATCACAATTTTTTTCAATCATGTTGTAATTAATGAGCAAACCTCTGCAGCACAAATATCTTACAATTAATTAATAACAAAATCACTAAATATCCTTTTTTTTAATGTATATGTCAATAACATTTGTAATATTTTTTGTTAAATAATAATTGATCATATTTTAATAAATGATTACATATTTTAAGTTTTATGAATTCAACTGATTAAACGTAATTTTTTATAATATTTTTTAAATCTAAATAACCCATCAAAACTAAGCAAAATGGGGAAAATTAAAACAGGGAATTTGAGAAAAAATAGAACCGACTTCGTAGGGCTCTGTACAAGCACTAGTCTTGGCATCATGCTACTTTGTGAGTCACTATTCAGAATGTCGACATAGTATACACTTGTTTTCTGTCAGAGCCGTTGATCGTCACAATAAAGCAGAGAAGTTTTTCTTGGTTCTACATTCCTCCAATGTTCTCCCTGTCTCATTAAACTTGTAATTCATCCAGTACCACTGAATTACATTACTCACTAGGCTCAACTGTTCTGACGTTCTGCTATGAGTGTCTCTCATTTCTTTTTTCCCTGACAGCAGCAAGAAGAGTGTGGTAAACAAATGCAGAGCACTTCAATGGCCCTCAGTGGCGCCTCATGTTCCCACACCATCTGGGTTGAGCTGTAGAGGCAGTGATGGAGGTTTCAAATGTGGTAAGATCATGTGCCTATAGGACCATTAGTGCTCATTCTCATATATAGTTCATGTAAATATATATTGATCTAGCTATTGCATTCATTTGAGAGCTTGTTTACCAAAATCAGTTTTGTGGTTACACTCAGGCTTTGACTTTAGGCATGCCAAGACTGTCCTGCTGGCATGTTTATTAACATATGCAGATGTTTGCTACCTCAGAGGGTCAGTTGTTAATTTTAAAACACCACATGCCCCTCAAACTTCCAGATAATTCATCAGTGCTTGGCCCCTAAATCTGTCATTATCTGCACACCCTCATATGTTTTTTTCTGATAGAAAACATTGAGAATTGCCTTTTATTGCTGTCACATGATCTTTCTTATTGTGTGTACCATTATTTCAGAACAGAGGCATGGAGATGTAAAGGTATTATCATGTTTGCCATTGTGACGGATCAAACAGAGGCGTGTAGTTGGAAAGAGTCATGCAAAGAAGCAGAAGAACATGTTCAGAAAAACTGTGAATTTGTACTATAAAACAAGTTATTACAGTTTTTGATGTATTCATATAGAAAACGTTTAGACTGAACTTGCTGTCAAACGATCTACCTTACCCAGTCATTGCGGCAGATCAAACCATGGCTTGTAGTTGGAAAATGTCGTGCAAAGAAAGAGGCAGAGAAGAACATATTCAGAAACGCAGTGATTTTGCTGAATAAATAAAGACCTGCTGCACTTTAACCCAAATTTATACAGCTTTTAAAATGTATTCATATGCAAAACATTACATTTGACTTAACTTTTAATGCTGTCATGCGATGTGTCTTGTTCTATTCACCACTGTGATCACTTCTTGTGTAGCTGGAAAATAGCATGAAAGGTACAAAATAGAAGAATATGTTCAGAAATACAAGATTAAGCAGAATTACATTCATGCACATTAACAAATGTTTGCCATTGTGACAGCTCAAATGTTGGCTTGTAGTTTGGAAATAGTAACGCAAAGAAAAGAGAATATCATGTTCAGAAATATGTTAGTCATGTTTTTATATTATAAGATTCATGTTGAATTGAATACTGTATATCATTCAGATTTTATTGCTGTCACATGAACTTTGCTTAACATCATGGCATCAAAAAGAGGCATGTAAAGAAACAAAAGAAAAGGAATAGTTCACCCAAAAATGAAAATTCAGTCATCATTTACTCACCCTTAAGTAGTTTCAATGAATTTCTTTGTTCTGCCGAACACAAAGGAATATATTTTGGAGAAAGTTTGTAACCAGGCGGTTTTGGGTCACCATTGACTTTCATAGAATATTTTTTTTCCTACTATGTAGGAAACTTCCTACTATCTATTACTTTTCCTACTAAGTCAATGGTGACCCAAAACAGCCTGGTTACAAAGTTTCTTCAAAATATATTCCTTTGTGTTCGGCAGAAGAAACTCATGCAGATTTACTCGAGGGTGAGTAAATTATGTCAGAATTTTAATTTTGGCTTTAAACCTCCTTCACACAAAGCGATGATATAGATTTTGAATACATGGAATGTAATACAAACATTATGGAGCACTTTTTTTTTAAATCATATTTGGAGTTTAACAGTCCTTTGTTATTATGTGGTTGCCTTTATCTGAAAGCACAATGTGAACATTTTGCAAAAGCTGTATTTGTGTTTCACAGAAAATCATTCAAATCAATTAATTAAACATAAAGTCCTGAACCCAAAGCTTTACTGCCCAGACAGTTTAGTGTAGCTAAATACATGATGCTAAAGTTTAGCTAAACAGTGCCTATACATCTCTCACCTTATGTCAGTTCTGGGTTATCCCCAATAGTTTTTCTTACTTTCTCTCTCTCGCTCTCTCTCTTTCTGTGTTCCTCTGAATCCATTGTCCAGGTTGAAGCGTGTCTGGGGTTGTAAGGGCTTGCTTTTGCTGCAGTTCTTTGAGAATTATTTAAGGCATAAGAGTTACTGTGGGATAAATATTTGATGCACAGAACCTGCAAGTCTATGCTCAAGCCCAGAGCAAATACATCAGAGGCAAACAATACTCTCTTTCACACACACACACACACACACACACACACACACACCCTGTAACAAGACTATTAAATTAATTTTGTACATTTCTACTAAAATACAATTTTTAATAAGCATATAGACAAGCATACTGTAATTTCAGTAGCTACAGAGCTTTTAGTGACTCATTGTTCCTCAACACTTTGCAACGGGTCTCATGCTTATCTAAAGCACATTTAAAGTGACCACCTATTGTGTCCTGTGAGAAACACAGATGAATACAATAGCTTAGAGAAGGTTTTTGCATTTTACTAAATGTATCACATTTGGCAGACGACAAACGTTTGGGGGATCAAAGAAACAATCTGTTTAATGTTTTCCCAGCAGCCTTTGCTTTTCTAGACTATGCTGTCTTATGAAATATGAGGTGAATGATAATTAGTATGTTCACAGAAGATTGTATGTTTGACCATTAGAGGGCAGCATTGCAACATGGTACAGCTTCTCTCTCTGCTGTAACTGTAGATTTAACCGGTCTTATGTTGCCATCAAGAGGCAGAAGAGGAATTAGTACGAGACTAACAGAAACCATACTCACAACAGACCAAATTAACCAAATTTGCATTTCCTGAAGGGACAATCAAGGCTTGCAAGGAAAACAATAGTAAGTTAGCAAAGTTGAAAAGTTCAGTTAAATAAAAGCTTCTTAAAGGGTTACTTCACCCCAAAATGAACATTTTGTCATTAATTACTCACCCTTGTGTCGTTCCAAACCTTTGTTCATCTTTGAAACACAAATTAAAATATTTTTGATGATATCAGACACCAGTGCAGCCCAAAGGATTGTGGGGCCCTAGGTGATATAAAAAAATGTAAAAAAAAAAAATGGGCCCACTGGTGTAACAACTGTGAGAAGAAAGCACAAAAAAAACACAATTTCAAGATGCTGCTGAATAAACAGACAGAGGTAGCACAATCTGAGCCGGAAGCACACAAGACCTTTGTTCATCTTTGGAACACAAATTAAGATATTTTTGATGATATCACAGAGTCATCTTTCCCTCCATAGACAGCAAGGCAACTGCAATGATCCAGATCCAGAAATGGAGTAAAAACATTGGTAAAACAGTCCATGTGACATCAGCGGATCAACTTAAGTTTTGAGATGATAGGAGAATATGCGTGTTTATGTTTTGTTATTATGTTTATGTTATTTGTTATTATTATACGGCTCTCTGGAATGCTTGATTCTGATTGGTCAGTTGAGACATTTGCAGGTTCGTTCTTTTCGAATA
>JAUCMS010000050.1:13116030-13151069 GCA_032357445.1 Enteromius radiatus | reverse complement strand
GGTACTATATCGTTTCGCGGAAGGATTAAAATGTTAATTTAAAACAAATGGCAATAAAATGTTTCAAATTCATATTCCAGTTTTTTTTTCTTATGTGGCAAGTAGCCGTATAATAAACGGGATAACGGACAGGCAGCCGGTAGTTATCGCAAAATAAGCCCCTTCAGCGTGATACAAGACCCTCCGCTTCGCGATAACTACCGGCTGCCTGTCCGTTATCCCTTACTTATGTTTTGTTAAATTATGCTATTTTTGTTTTATTTGCCCAAAAAAGTATTCTCATATCATCGCAAAAGTGAAGTTGGTCCACTGATGTACATGGACTGTTTTACCAATGTTTTTACTCCATCTGGGATCATTTCAGTTGCCTTGCTGTCTATGGAGGGAAAGATGACTCTCTGATATCATCAAAAATATCTTAATTTGTGTTCCGAAGATGAACGAAGGTCTTGTGGGTTTATATACAGTATAGTTAAATATGTAATGAGACAAGAAAAAATGTCTATTTTTGTACCATTTAATTTAGCTAAAATAGGATCTGTTGTATTAGGAACAAAAGAAAAGAGCTTTTGGCTTTTGCCATCACTAGACTTTTAGACTAAGTTTTAATCCTTTTTTATAAATTAATATATACTGTCAATATATTAGATACCAAAATTAGATGCTTTTGTAAACTGAAAAAAACTAAAAAGTAGAAAGTATACTCAAAATATGACCAAATTAAATATGTTTTAAATAGCAGACTATTTAAGAGAAATAAAGATAATTCTATTTAAAATGTTGGGGATATACATTTGAAAAGAGACAGGTGGTTTTAGGCTCACATGGTGTACTTACAGCATATTGTATTTCAGCAGGATAACTAGGCTGGGTAGTAAATAAATAAATAAAAAGAATATGATGCATAGGATCTGCAAAGCTGAGGCAAACAATACTCACACCCACCTGATTTTAAAGTTAATGTTTTTTAGAAAGCAAAAACACCCACTAATCTGACACCATCTTTGCATGCGGCCTTAAAGATATGACAAAAAATTAAAACAGACACAGTTTAATACGTAAATAAATGCAAGAAGAAACACTTATCCAGTATGCAGTTATTTCAGTGACCTCATTGCTGTTGATTATATCCATGATGAACAAGAGATGTCTTTATTTCTTTAAAAGTAAAGTTGCAAAACACAAAGTCTGTTTGTTCAAGCTGAATTAATTGCAGAAAATTGTAGAGAAGATGAAAATGATAATGCTTGAGGATTACCTTGCCTTGCAAGCACTGTGATTAAAATGTTAGACAGAAGGCAAAACACAAGTTCATACAGATAGTGAACTCTATTATTTATCAGATTACTGCGATGAATAACCTTTCCGAGGTATCTATCCCAAGCGAAGCGCTTGTGTGAGAAATCCATCAAATGAAAACATGACAGCCCAACTGCATGACCTCAGTTCAGATATGATTCTGATAGCAGATATAATAAGAAGCATGTGCGTGCCCTCCGTAATGGATCGATCTCACAAGCTTTCCATTTCACTCTGTTCCAGCTTTCTCCAACACTAACACTACACATAAACTCGCTTCAAAAGATTTACAGTAAAAATAGACTCCATAACCCAGACATGCTTTACAACTGCACGTCATTTCAGGCTCACACAGAAATGATTGAATTTATATGCAAAATCCCTGTTTGCTTTTTCTCCGTTCTCTTCCAAAGTATTGTCTCGCGCTCATTTTGCAGACAGGCCTCACTCTGATTTATGGTCTCAGACCATACGGGGAGAGAACAATTGAGATCGAACTGAAAACCAAGAATAACATCCGTATGTATAAGAGCGGCATTGTGGGAAGTGGATTTGGGGTGAGAAGTATTAAGCTACGAATTGACTGCACTTAAAGGGTTAGGAATTATGCTTCATTCTTCTTGATATCTCCCCTAGCTCTCACTTTAAGGGTTATACTGATGTCTGAAGGAGATTTGAGAATTTCGCAAGGATTAAAGTCCACAATAAATCACTTCAAGAGCTGCCAAGTCGCCCAATCAGCACCATTTAGGACTGGTCATGTGGTGTGTTCCGTCCTCTTCAATCAGCTAAAGACAGAATGAGCTTAGAGCAAGTGAGTAAGAGAGAGATGAGAAGATGATGAAATGAAGGATGTGGTTCAACCCACATCAGAGCCAGAACATGACAGATAAATGGACTGCTTTGGCTCCCAGAACCACATTAGTACAGAGAGAACTGGCATCAGTGAGAAATTGTGTTTAAGCAGAACTTTGTAATATGTGTTTGTCTTTTTATTTGCAGTTTCTTTCCATCTCTCATGAGAAAATGTACCATACCAGTTGTCCATACGACTTTTGCACTATAGTAAAAGTATTCTGAACCCATAGCTATGTATTTCCTAGCTACTGTTGAAATTGAAAACAAAAGCAGTCCAATTTGTGAACAAACAGTTTTTTGTACTGATTCTTTTTGAAAATATATTCCTAAACTGGTTGTTTTGACAAAATAAAAATTACGAGAATAAGATCAAAACAATATAAAAAAGAAAGAACAAAGTTGTAGTAATAAAATTAAACTCATAATAATTAATTCAATTAATTACATTATATTGCTGTCTTTTCTGAGGTAAACAACATGAAGTGACTGTTACCCAAAAATAAAAATGTGATGTTTATCTGCTTACCCTCGGCATCTAAGATGTAGGTGACTTTGTTTCTTCAGTAGAACACAAACAAAGATTTTTAACTCAAACCGTTGCAGTCTGTCAGTCATATAATGCAAGTCAATGGCAACCAAACGTTCCAAAGCTCTGAGAGTCCAAAAAAAAATAAAAATTCCCAGACAAAGCCAAATTAAACTCTATTGCTTGGGACGATACATTGAGGTGCTGAGACATCTGGCATGTGACGCGTCAATGTGCTCTGACACATAGAAATCTATACATAGATTCTACATTAGTAACCATTTGTTTGGGCCGTAATACATAAGGATCAACAGTACATCTATATCTATGTGTATATATCTATGTGCCAGAGCACGTTGATGCATCACACACCGGATGTTGTGAATGAACTTAGGAGAGTCGAGATTGTGAGGTAAAAAATTACATAAATAAAGTTCAGTTTTTTGCACAGACCGATCATTTACACCTCAGCATATCGTCACAAGCCATAGGATTTAATTTGGTTTTGTTGATTTTGTTGTTGGTTTCTTTTGACTCTCAGAGCTTTGGAACATTTGGTTGCCATTGACTTGAATTATACAGTATGATTGACAGACTGCAATGGTTTAAGTTAAAAATCTTCGTTTCTGTTTTAATGAAGAAACAAAGTCACCTACATATTGGATGCCCTGGAGTAAGCAGATAAACATAACATTTTCATTTTTGGGTGAACTATCCCTTTAAGCTGTTTTATTCACAGTTTAATAAATGATCGAAATAATATTTCAAGCCTTCAAATCCATTCATGATTTGTTGCTTTTAGCAGCTCAGCTTTCAAATTCTGTAATTTTATCACAAAACACAAATTAAAAAGGTGTTTTCTTCTTTATTACAAGTTATAGCACAATATAAAGATGAAGAAAACTATAATGTAATGAAATTAATGTTTGTAGTTTGTTGCAGCTGGTTCTTTGGTTATAATTCAATTTTAGGTGTAAACGTTCATGCTTTTTACAGCCACCGAAGCCATCTCTGTGAGCACAAAAGCAGATGCACAGACACAGCGAATTGTGCAGAGGGGTTGTTTTTTTTTCCACATTCTTGTTTCTCTACTCCATTGAATGTCAGTTGTATGTTTTGTTTCCCATACTGTTGAGGTTACACTTTCTGTTGGGTGTGGTGAGGATGTTTTATTGGCACATGGAGAGTCCTCCCTCTTGAGACAACTACTAAAGGCAAACATCTGCAGACTCACAGCTTGACAACAGGCTATAAAGAAAGGAGAGAAGAAACAAGGGAGGAGTTTAGAAGAAAATAAAGGGGAATTTGGAAAGAGAGTAAGAAACACAGAGCTTTTTTTTACCGCATTTCATGAACAATTGAGCCTAATAACCTTAAAGTGATTACAGACAAACCAACCGGCTATAAGTGGTCTGCGTTATCTATTGGTTGCTGGTGACAATTGCAGTTGCAATGTCTCTTAACCACGTTGCAGTTTCTGTGGTCAAGAGACATTAAAAAGTTACAAGAGTTGTTATGCAAAGCCACATGTCGCTCTCCTTTCGCACACTTGTCCAGTTTGTCATCAAGCAGCTGTGACCTGAAGTGATTTCACTAGGCCAGACAAAATGATGTTCTGTTACCTTTATGTTTGGTATTTTGTACAAAATAGTAACTTATCAAATATTTAAATAGCAGCCATGCAGAAATATAGTGGTCAAAGGAAATTGTAGCACATAAAGTCTATTATGCTGCGTTTATATTTAAAGATACAGTAATAATAGGAAATATACATGAGCGGTGCTGCACGTTCAGAGTCCGGTGAGCTGCTGTCAGAGAATGAATCAGTTAACATAAGTTAAACTAGTGCCTTCTTTCACTGCCAATTATTAATGCTGAAAATTTTTATATTTCCTTTTTATATTTTTAAAATAAAAAAATTCAAATGAGCAGCATTATAAATGCATTTACTGTCACCTTTGATTAGATTAATGAAATAAATAAAAATTTTACTTTTTGGGGGGAAAAACAAAGTGCACTAACCCCAAGTTTTGTGGTAGTGTAGTTAACTTAATATGCATCGTAAAGGTCTTAACAAGTATATAAAAAACAGGGTTATTGAGAGAGAGAAAATTAAAATGCTTGTAATTTCAGTATATAATTATTTTTTATATTAAAGATGACTGGCAACAATTAGAACCCCGCTCAAGGTTTACCACTGGTCAGTTAATCAAACAGTCCTGCCCCAAACTTATGATTAGTTAAGCCGACATTGGTGTGCTCAAACCATGTTTGGTAGCACTACAGTGCCAACTGTTTTTTGAGAAGTCAGCCTAAAAATACAGTCTCTGCACTTTAAACTGGGACAGGGACCAGAAAAAAAACAAACATATTTCACCTTTAAGAGTTTGTTTAAAGAAGACTGGTTAGATCGTTATAAATGATCTACAAATGAAAAACATCACTTTCCCAAAATACAATACAATCAATTTAGGGATGGATCTGGCAGGAAGTAATAATGGATTCCATCTGGATGCCCTCTCACTGGATTGATCTTAACAGACTCACATGCATCACAAACGCTGTTCAAATAAAACAACTGTATCTCAGTCTGCCACAGCACTTTCCACTAAAATCCCTTTCCTCCGTGATTCCCAGTCGGCTCTTTTTTCCACATGGAAAAGTGCCCTCTGTCTGTCCATCTCTGGTTTGCAGTATGTTGTTTCAGGGTCTGTCTCATCTCAGTGTGTCTTGAAGTTAGCCAGAGGACAAAACCACTTTGATAAAACATGGAAATTCAAACAGGTTTGTGGAATTCTCACCCCAAAACGAAAACTGTCATTAATTTGGCCACTCACCCTCATGTTGTTCCAAACCTGTAAGAGCTTCATTCATCTTCGCAACACAAATGAAGAAATTTTTGATGGAATCTGAGAGCTCTCTGACCCTCCAAAGATAGCAAGGGAACTACCACTTTTAAGGCCAAGTATATTGTTAAAATAGCCCATGTGATATCAGTGGTTCAATCATCATTTTATGAAGCTACATGAATATTTTTGCGCACAAGTAAAATAAAAATAATGACTAAATTCAACAAATCTCCTTTTCTGTGACAGTTTTTATCAAATGACGGCATTCTGAAGCTCTCAGATTTAAGACGTTCAAATGTCTTTCAAAGTGTAAGACCTGTAAGACTTTCTTTCTTCTGTGGAACACACACACACACACACAAAAAGATATTTTCAAAAATATATTTTCCACAGAAAAAAGTCATTTGGAACGAAAAAATCCTTTTTTTTGGGTTAACTATCCCTTTAATACCAGACAAAAGAATAATGGCATCAGTGCAACAGATGAGCGTGGGACAGTTTCTCTGTCCTGGACAAGGATCTCGAGGGTCATCTCCCACAGTGATGTCCACATTTAGTTCGATGACAGGGGGTCAGATATCTACACACACACACTCTTACAAATACACGCATACCAATGAATCACAGGAAGCAGGCAATAGTTGGAGAGGAAGTAGGGAGTGTTGGCCATCACACTGTGCAGAACAGGGGCTCCCTGTATTGTTTCCTGCTTTTCCTGGCCAAAGTGACTCCAGTCTCATTCGTCCTACAGGAATGCAATCCAGATTCCTGTGAGCTTCTCGGCATCCGCCTATTTTCAGATGGGAACTCCATTGTCACCTCCCGAATGTGCTTGATAGACGCATTCAGCGGCTCCAGTAATCTCCCATAATTCCATGTATTACTCAACAGCTGCTTGTCATGGTGTTTCTTTTTGGCTGGCCATTTGTTTGTTTCCTTCTTTTTTAAAGTACCCATTGATGATATCAATGTCACATTTGGCATCAGACGTGAGCACGAGCCTGGTCTTGGTCAGTCCGCTCGCTTCTTGTTTGAACAGGCACTTCGTTCTTGTTTGGACAGACAAAGGGAGGAATTTAGAGGCCATTGTGCATGTGTCGTTTTAGTGTATTTATAGATTTCAGAAGCTTTTGTCATGACAGTTGTCGAGAAGATGAGCCAATGTAAGTTATGTTGCTATTTAAAAACAATTTGGGAGTTTAGGGCTCAGCTGTGCTCATTAATATGCAATTTAGCTTCATAAATAATTTTTGAGACATTTAAAAATTAAAGGGTCTTATTCTTTCACATGCAATATTTGTTACTGATGCTTCAAATTGTACAAACCTTTAATCAAAAGTATTAAACTTCGATATAAGGTCCCACAAAATTTGTGCTAAAAACAGGAATGAAGGATGACCAGTCCTTCTACTGGAGGGCCGACATCCTGCAGAGTTTAGCTCCAACCAGCAACCTTTCCTGGAAATTTCTAGTGAGTCTGAAGACCTGAAGTGGCTCAGGTGTGTTTAATCACAGGTCAGCAAACAATGCAAAACAGTGGCCTTACAGGAGCAGGTTTGGACGCCCCTGTTCTATTCTGTGCACCAGATCGATTATCCCCACCCAACAAAGTAATTATGAACACTGGACAGATGCACAACAGTTTAACAGAAGCGTCACTGCATGCAAACCGCATGTCTCGCAGCCGCAAATTTCTCCACCCTTCCCCACTTCCTTACTGGAGTCAGGGGAAGCTCAACGCTCTCTTCAGCTAGAGGTGAAAAACATCCACACAAAGCTAGAAAAATGTTCAGAGTGCAGATGCTACATTAATTGTGTTCCTACTTTGGCTTTTGACAGTAAGGTAGAATTTTCGACTAGGACTAAGTTATGTTTTGAATGCGTACAATGACATAACAGTATTATAACATGGTGATATTTACATGAATCAGTTCAAATTTTCTAACTGCTCATTTGGATGAATCTGGTTCAAAGATTTGGCTGCATCAATTGCTTAAAAAGTTTGTGGAAACAACAACAAAAAAGTAGATAAATATTGCTGTTTTAAATTTGTGGTTCCTATAAATAACTATAATAGTATAATTATTACTTATATACTGTAATTATTAAACTTTTTCTTTTTATATAAATATGTATACCATTTTATTTGTCAAAACATGCTTTTTTATTGTTTATTTTATTAATCATATTTTTGCTTTATTTTACTTCCTGCTTTAAATGTGAATTTGGTCAAATAAATAAATATATATATTTTCTAATCATCATCAAAAAAAAAAGATCAGAGCAGCACAGTCTTTTTTAACACTGATAACAAGAAATAATTCTTCATAATAATTAATCACCAATTCATCAATTATCATGCAACACTAAAGACTGGAGTAAGGAAGGCTGAAAATATACAAAAGCGTAGTATATTTGGTATTTGAGCATAAGACTTTGGTAACACATTATTTTAGTTTCTCTTGACTAGTTTTAACATATTAGCTTGCATATTACTAGAATATGAGCCAATTTTAGTAGTAATTAAGCACATATTAATACCTTATTCTACATCTCTTAATCCTACCCAATACCCAGACTTAACAATTACAGCACTTACTATTAATAAGAAGCAAATAAGGAATTTATTGAGGAAAAAGTGGATAGGGAGTTGGACTTGTAACCCAAAGGTCACGGGTTCGAGTCCAGGTCTAGCAGGGATTGGAGGTGGTGGGAGTGAATTCCCCCAACTGCTCCCCAGGCGCTGCAGCAATGGCTGCCCACTGCTCCGGGTGTATAAATGTTCCCTTTTCTAAAGCGTTACTGAGATGTCTTGCAAAAACATAAAATAATTATCAACCCCAAACTTTGGAACAATAGTATGTACACACAGATGCAATTATTTCAGCTGCTCCCAGTCCGATTACTTATAAATATATATGAGAATATCTCTAAAGCGTTCCATGTGGAACTCATCCTTCTAACCAGTGGAATGCTAGTAACACTGTAGCAGTTTGTGTAAACCATCCCCCTGCCTGCCCCATGGACAGAAAAATAAACAAGGTCACAGTAGGTCAAGTGTCCAAGTGACCAATATACCACCCCCCGCTGTGCCTCATGATGCCTGAGCCATGGCCCACGTCCACAGAGAGTGAAGGAACATTCACATGTTGTCTTCTGTGTTCTCACAGGCGTGGCTGAGGAAGGAGGCAGAACATACACACTATGAGGCAATCCCTTCTCAAAACCCCCGAGACTCAGAAAGAAAGAGAAAAGGAGGAAGAAAAAGATGATTAGCCTTCTCAATGGTAATTCAAAACAGGTGCCTGAGTGTGCTTTTGTGTGGTGCGAATGTGCACGAATGCTGTATGTTTTATTGTTCTATGTTATGTAAACCAAGAGGAAACACTCTACTAACAGGAAGCAGAAAATATCACAAACAGGAAATGCATGCACTTCTAAGTTTTATCTCGCTGTCCAGTTCTTTATGTAAGGGTGGTGCCCTTAGTGGTGTAAGCTATGGACCGGTAAATAGAAGGTCGCTGGTTCAAACCCCATGAGGAGTTCTGAAATACCGTACCCCTAATTGAGACGTGAAACCTCAATAATCAAATAATCCTGAAAGAAAGTTTATCAACAAAAAATGCTAAATCCTAATTAAAAACAATTGGGATATTTGTGTTTTTCCTTTACTTTGGTATTGTAATGAATATTTAAATTGCTTTTGATAAACTCTCACACTAAACGGTCATTAAAAGCACAAGCTTGTTCATTTTTCATTTGTCTGTCTGCTTAAGAATAAAAAAGTCACCCACTATGAAGCAGAAAACAGATGAGTGTTCGTGTGAGTTATGGTCACGCTAAGTGCCTGGAGCATATTGCGTTACAAAACCACAGTCACAGGAATTAATTTACAGATTTGTTCTTTTCATTTAGTACATCAATGACACATTCAAGAGACATACTGGCCATTTGTAACTGGAGTGGCTCCTTTGCATAACATAGAACAGCTCAGGTTACGTGTGGCTCCATATGTGGAGTCTTGGCCATGCCGTCAGACTCTCCTCACACTGTGGTGTTAAGAGGTCCCCCTCCACCCACTGCTGCTGGCCAGAAACCGAACAGTCCAGGTGGATGTTGTATGCTTGGGCCTATCGATGGTTTCACTTCCAAAAACACAGAACTGCAAGAAGGAAATGTGTGTGTTGAGGTGTGTGTGTTTCTTCCCTGAGAGGTTAGGAATGGGCTACAGCATGGGGTTAACTCAAACTCCCCTCGGCTCAAAAAGGGAGGGAAACTAAAAAAATCAGACTGTGGGAGGGGGACACATGTTCTCCGCTCTCTCCCCCATCTGGCCGAAATGTTTGACAAGTAATTTTGCGAGCAGTCCCCAAGAACACACAAAGCTGCTCACACAGCACCGTTTCCAGATGTTCTCTGTGCAGCGCCAACACACAGATACATGTGAACAATTCCCGCCCAGTCGCACTGAGGAGAAATGAAAGTTTGTCCAAGGGAAATGGGTTTGCATGAGGGTGTGCGCGTGTTTAGATACACTGGTGCATGTGCGTGTTGCCTTGCTCAGCTTGCCTTCCGTTCTTCACTCCTCGCGCGCGTGTGTGTGTGTGTGTGTTGGTATTTTTGGGTGATTGAGGGTTAAAGATGACTCACTGTATTACTCATTGGTCCAGGGACACACAAATCCAGCGTGTGTGACGTGATGTGCTTTCACAAGATGATCAGCTATGAACACTGTATAAAGTCTACAGAGAAGAGAGAAGAAAGAACAGTTTGGTTAATATATCACACATCTGGCATAGTTTAAAATAATAAATAAAAATAATACAAGGGAATTATGACATGCAACATTCATTTAATCTGGGTTTTAAACTCTTCAGACGCAGGTACAGACACTCAGTCAGCCCTGGGACCCCCAAAATATTTTTCTCTGTAACATTTCAACAAACATTTTTAACTATTGAAGAAAATTTCCACATAAAATAATGAACAGTTATTGTCATAAGACAATAATCAAATCGTGAGATATAAATTGCAAATGTGACATATGAAATCAGAAGAAATCTAACCTACATAATAATTTTTTCTATTAGTCAATTTTTCTATGTAGGTAATACAATTTAATTAATAGCATAATTTACACCTAGTACAGTCAGAAAACTACCATTTAAAATAATTTGGGAATTTGTAAAATAAAATAAAATGTAAAAATCCAAAGCTACACATATCTCTTATACCATCAAATGCACACAACATGAAGGAGGTGGCTTTCCCTGCAAGAAGATAAGGGCAATGGAGAGAGAGAGAAAGAGAGAGACGTGGGGGAGTGGAGAGGGGCCATATAAAACCCCTGGAGCACAAGCCATGCTTTATCCTGTGACCCGCTCATTTCTGTCTCAGGCACAGGAAACCCCTAAACTCTCTCAGCCTTGCCCCAGCGCCTGCACACACTTTCTCACACACCTCAGCGTGCTCCGAGACGAGAATGGCTCTACATAGAATGAATGAGCTCTGGAAAATGATGGGTCTTGCTTTAATGTTCGGCTTTCTTTTGCTTCACAGTAAGTTTATTTAAAGTCTTTCATAAACCGTACTTTAAGTTTTGTGCCTTAAATGCAGCGTTTTATGATTACACACGCTTATTATGCTCTTTATATTCTTTATCATTCACTTTCAAGCTTCTTTGTTAAATGGATTTATAACAAAAAAAATCTCATTATTTGTTAGAAAATCTTTCAGTAAGTGGATATGATATGTTAAGTTGTATAAAAGCATCACTGCTACTGAGTGCTAATATTAGGGGTTTTAAGGGGCTTTTATTCAATTTTACTCTAAAAAAGTGTCACCTTGATTGATGTGACAGCCGGCAGTTTGTAGTGTTTACTCCGAGGAGACAGCGTTAAAAAGTTAGCGGGAAAGCTCAAACAAAGGGCTCTGGTTTGGAGTGGAAACATGCCGTTGATCGTAATTGCGGGCTATATCCTGCTCTCCGTCTGGGTGGAGCTGGCTGAAACATGGGCGTATATGTGTGTGTTTAGGGACTGAAGAGGTTGGAAAAGCCTGGAAACTGTCTGAGGAGTCTGTTAAGCATCTTCATCCTGTTTTCTAAGACTACATGTGGTGAAACTCTCTTTTGAAAAGCAGTCGTACGTGTGGATTCATTGTAGGACCACAGAGTTTAGTTCAAATTCTCCTGAAAATAGATGGATGTTTACATGATCGGCCACAGGGCTCAAGACAGTTGTGAGTAAAAGGCACTCATCTTGCAGGGAGGTTACCACATGTCCGTTATTTCAAAAAAAGAGTGAAAAAAAAGCTGGTTTGTAAGTGACGCCTATGTGGGCAGGGCAGAGCTGTACACCCCATTCCCTTTTCCCAAGAAGTGAGAGTAATGCTGTAGGTTTAATGGTGGGAAGGAACAGCATGGTGAGTTAACCGAATAAACTTTTGCCAGGAAACTAGTGCTGTTAAAAAAAAAAATAAAAAAAAAAACAATGATTTTGTAAAAAGAGAAGTAGGCTACTACAAAAGAACAGACTTCCATATCAGACAAACCCTCAAACAGCACAGCACATAATCAGTTTTCAAGCTAAATGAAAAATTCAATTAGGCAGCTGAAGAGAACTTAGCGTAGTTAGCCAAAGTTAGCGTGTAATATGAAATCTGAAATTATTAGTAGTGTATCCTCAAATGTTCAGCTCAGAGATTTTAATGAGTAATGTGAAACTGTAAAGCAGCTGAATTTATTAGGCTCCAACAGCCATGCTGCTAAGACTTTGCATGTTGCAAGGAGACATTGTTCAAATGAAGCCACTTAGAGACCGCAAAGCACTATACATTTCCATTCCCACCAGTCTGTTAAATGCTTGACACTTCAGTGCAACTGGCACTCCTGTGAGACTTCGCCAATGGACGGTCAAAGCGTAGCAACACTTTTCAGACAACCATGAAAATATGTGAGCATGAAGACTTTTTAGAACATAAAATTCATGTCTACTGTCTCTAAGACAATGTTAATTGACTGCAAACTCAAACATCACTCTAGTGACTGAAACATCAGCACAGAAACATCACTTTGCCACCAAAATCAACACATTTCCATGACTCCACTCGGCAACCACACGCTACAGTTGCTGCAGAATTAAATTAACCAAAGTTAAATGGCTAAAAAGGGTCAAATTACATGGTATTTGAATGAGGACTCAGGAAAAAACTGCATTCCAATCAGCCACCCACGGTTCAAATGTGACAGTGACCTCCCAACGTAAGTATTGCTCTTTCAGAGGTGCAACCTTCCTCAACTGATTGATGGAAAGGGCAAGAAATAATGATTTGCTATGACAGCCTGTTGGCAAATGTGTTTAGCTGAGCTCACATTCTCCTCATAGTTAAGTTAGCCACCCAACAACACCCTGAATTTCAGTTACCACCTTTTCCCATGTTGTGAGTTCACCCATTATACACCCTGGTAGCAATGTGGCATTTCAGTGGACAGGTGCCAGGATGACGGTTGGTGCTTCCCAAGCATCATGGAGTATTATTGAATCTGGCTGTGATTTGAGCTCAACGGCGAGTGAGAAAACACCTTCACGCATCTTTAACTACTTGGCAGACCTTGCGTCCCTTCAGCAGGTCTTTTTCGGGTCCCAAAACCGCTACTGTGGTGTATTACAGTTAGATATCTGGATAAAATCCAAGGGCTAGATCAACTGTACAAACAGAAGGCAATTCATCCGGCCTGATCTGGACCAACACATGGGAATTCCCAAACTGCACGATGCAGATGTTTTTTAAAGGCGCTATTATCAACTATGTAAAGTATTTTTATCAAGTTGGACAGGACAAGCAAAGCTATTTAGTGTTGTTATGGGTTTGGCTACACAAAGACACAAGTCAAGGCACAAAGAGGAAGTTCATGCATGCCAGTGCATCACGCATAACAAAAAAAAAATGGATGGCAAGGGTCACTATGGGGCAGGGAGAGAAATGATAAGCTTGTGGACCTTATATCTGCCTAACTTGGTTCTGGAACATTCTTCTTGGTTGATGATGCATTCTTTGGCCAATAAAAACAAGCAGCTGCCACTTTCTCATGGCTTTAAGCTACTGTCTGGTATTACTGCAGTCCCAGGCCACTCTGGTGAGGTTAATGTCATGCACCCAGCCTATACACAAATGCTGTAGGATATCTTACATCATTCCGATTTGGGTGTGCTCGGTCTCGCTGAGCTTTTCAGAGATGCATATTGATTAAAACTGAAAGGGTGGAAAAATAAGCAGTTCATTCTGTGATTATGTGAAAAGATCATCTGAGCAAACAGTAATTATGGCAAGTTGCATGTTTAGATGTTTATGTCCATCACTTCACTTATAATTAAGATTAGGACAAAACAACTATTATGTATTATATTATAAACAAATGTGAAGTAACAACTAACAATCATGTTTGATTACTACATCATCTTAAATGAGAAAAACAAGAGAATCTGAATACATATCAGGGTTTGTTGTTGTCGCTCCTCTGAGTCTGTTCCCCTGGCACTCCAATGTAGTTTTGCTGTTACTGCGTCTCTCACAGCTGGCATGCAGCTTCCAACCGCTCTCACTCTGACACGGCGCTCTGGTAATATGACTACCCAAAAACCTGAGTCCAAACATTAGTGTGTAATTAGCCTGTGGTTCAACAAAACCTGTAACGAGCGGAAACTCCAAGACACCACTTTGGACCAGTGTGCTGGTTGGATCATCATATTAGTCAAACAGCAACTTAGAAAATGATGACATAGTTTCAGTTCCAGACACTTTAACTGCATCATTTGAGTGTTCACATCGATTAGGTATTTGTCCAAAATCCTGCACGTAGTCGTAAATGTGTGTATTTTCCATGATTAAAGGATTAGTTCAGTTCCAGAAGAAAAAATTCTTGATAGTTTAGTCACCCCCATCTCATCTAAGATGTTCATATCTTTCTTCAGTCAAAAAGAAATTCTTTTTTTTTGCAGGAAAACATTCCAAAATTGTATCCATATAGTGGACATCAATAGTGGTCAATGGGCTGAAGGTCCATTTTGATGCAGGGTCTTATCTAGTGATTCTTTTTTTTTTAGAAAATGAAAGTAAAAAAGACCCTTATCTTTGGCAGGGATCATGTAGAGTCTTTTTGAAACTGATTTGAAACTGTTAAACTCCACAATTTTTCGACTGAAGAAAGACATAAATATCTCGGATGACATGGGGGTGAGGAAATTTTTATGAACTAATCATTTAAGGTAAAAAAAAAGAACTCTTATCAAATGGTACAACAAATATGTAAATATAACAATATCTAGTATAAATAAGTAATGTTGATTTTACATATCCATACATATAAAGTATTGTTTTATATAATATGCATATATTGTAATATATAATATGCATTATTTAATTTTAAGTGAAATTTAAATTTGCAGAAAACTGTACACTATTTGTGGACAGAGCTTTTTTATTAATTGCTTTTTACACAATACATACACAGAGTGAGTTAATCTATTGTTGTGTTTTTGTAATACTTGTTACATGCATCTAACTTTATGGAGAAATTTGCACTTCTATGGCGGTTTCTGCCATTTTGCCTGAGGAATAAACAGAGTTAATGTGGCTTGGCTGAGCCTCTTTAACCAGTGGGGTAATTGCCGGGGTAATTAATGTTCAGCAAGCAGCACAACACTAGGGCAATTCTACCTAATGTTCCCTAATTGAAAACATAAGATTGCATCCTTTCCTTGCCATCAAAAGCACGAGGACTTTCTCATAGCAGTCTTTCCTCCTGAACCACAGCGTTACAGAGCCCAAGGGATTTGTTACGGTTAGCCAGAAAGTGAGAGAAGGGGCAAAACCCAACCCCAGTTTTTCTTTTGTGTGATCAGAAGAAAAAATCAGAAAGAAAAAAAAGACAGTCACACAAACACCCCCACACTCGTCTTTCTGTTGTGGTCTTTTCTCCAAGCATTGTATAAGCCGAGCATGGCAGCGGATCAAACATTTAGATATCCAATTACGTTGTCTGAATCAATCTGCATGATGATGTCAAAGAACAAGAGCTTGGAAAAAGTCCATGGACATCTGCAGCCACGCAATGCTTGTGGTGCTGACAGTAAGCTGCTAAAGGAGGCGGCAGCTGGCAGCTAGAGGGGGGTGACAAGAAGATGCCTGTTTTGGACAATATGTGGAGCTCTTTTTTTTAAAAAAAAAAGCAAGGTTTGAAGCATTAAAAACACAAAAATCTGCAACATTCGTTAAGTAAACCATAAATTAAACTCTTATAATACTGTATTACTCTGGAGGGTTCTTATGGAAATGAACACTGTAAAAACAGTCAGTAAAAGCACCCATTAGTAGGTGGTCTGTGTATTAAATATACGTCTCAAATTGAGTCCAAAAGGCTCAGGAATGGGATTACTGTGTGAATGGTTAGCACACCGTCTATAGTTTCTATCTGAGATACCTACATCCTGTCTGGCTTGGGGAACATTCCACGCCTGACACTAATTTGATTAATTCCTTCACCCCGTTTTTGTTTTGTCAGAAAACAACTGGGCCATGGGCTCATTGCTAAGTAAACTCTCAGGATCAGTATGCTCACAAATAGAAATAGTTCTCCCATAGTTGGGGTGGATAGAGTGACCACTGGATTTGCAGTGCGTCAGTTAAAAGTGAGATTGCACCGACAGTGCTTCCGCTGGAAGATTTTTAAAACAAACCCATGAAAAAGAAACAAATACTACTAAAAAAGTGCAATGTGAAATTAGAAAAGCCAAGTTTTCAATGTTGGTTTGGCAAAGTCTTAATTGAAGGTATCATAACTTTTCTCTGAGAGACGGACAGAATGATGAATGGATGAATGGTAGACGCATAGAGCAACGGATAGAATGATAGAACGATAAAACAATGTAAGTAGACGTATATAGAGCTCAGGTCTGCTTAAGTGAGGGGATTGGGCTGCAGTTGACTGTCATCACCAAGACATGCTCTCTCTACGGCCTGGGTGGAGAGGCAATGAGTCCCAGGCTGCCGTCCAGCCTAGCCGGCTGTAGACGTCAAAGCCTCATGTTAAATAGTAAAGTACACTGGGAGGAGAGTGCTTCCCTTGAGATCTGTGCATCTGGAGATTGAGAGAGATGGACTCCACCCTGCTGGACAGCACGTTAGTGATTATTAGAGTGATTACTGACCCTTTGGAGTCGACTGCATCTGTCATCAAACTCTTTCCTCTTTCGTTAAGCTGTTTATTTAGGTTTCTCCAGTTTCAAGCAGACCCAGAGATAGGTGATCTCGAGATGGCCTTCCGTGCCGCTAGATAATCACGCCACAGATCTGTGTGAGGACAGAAGAACAAACGGAGGGCTCTGTTAGGAAGACAGAGACTGTCCAGGAGTTCAACAAGCTTGTGATTTAAACATAAATGCGGGTAGAGATTAAAGACACTCCCTTATGAGCCGTGAAAAGGCAGATCGCTTATCGCTACATTCCTACTGGGGACTGAGTTGAGGATACCATCCAGAAATCCTCCAGAGTCAGAAGGAAAGCAGACATGCCTTCAGATTCCCAGAAATAAATGTCTCTGGGAAAATTACAGTGACATCGTTTTTAGTCGTATGAGTAGGCTCAGGGGACATTTATAGAGACAATGATCATAAAATAACTTGTAATGCTAATTCTAAGGTTATCTGGAGTTCTCCTACCATATTTCGAGTTCATGCAGATAAAAACAAATAAACCTAGCTCAATTCTTGAAATCTGAATCCTGCAAGCAAGACATAAATGTTGACCCCTGAAAATTAAAATTCCATCATCTACATACAGTATCTGAGAGAAAGGTAAATGATGGCAAAATGTTCATTTCATGGTTGAACTATCCATTTAATGAGGTACTTACTTTAAAATAACCTTAAGCATTTCACAAGTATTTCTCATGTTTCCAGGGATTCTGGATAGAGGAGGTGGTTTTAGCTCTCAGGTTTATATCAGAGCTGTCAGGACGTGTCTGGCTAAGCTTACTGCTGAACATCTATTCAGGCACAGCTGAGAGCATGAGGGATTTTGAGAGTCTTTGCCTGAGATTGTCTCATTACATCAGACCAGACGTGCCAGAACACCATGGAAAGGATTAGAGTGATTCAGAAATCTAGAGAGCACATTTGGTCCCCGTTGTGTCACTTTCCTTAGGAAAACAATGATTCCGGTCATATTTTTGTTGTATTGGTGGATGAAAAACATTGACGCAGTTAGGTGGAGTCACGTCCTCTCTCTCTCTTCCAGAACTCTATTTGTGCTTACTGTTGAGAGTCCAGATGTCAGACTGATGACCAGATTTCACTGCAATACAAATTGTGAAATAGTAAATACGTCAAGATGATTATCTCCTTTGGGAAGAAAATTAGATGGATTGAGTTTTATGCTTGTTTAGACTGCAGCAAGACAACTTTAGTAGCACTTTAGATTGTGTACATATTTGAAAGTGCTTGCAAGTACATGTGTGATGAATGTAGCTATAAAGTTGCAAGATCATAGTTAGTTTAGCTTTGAAGTGAGAAATCAAGCACACCAGGCATTTCAAAATGCATTTTGTAACTGTCTGAAATAATATCAAAAAACTATTAATGCAGTTTTACGGGACTACTTATGGCTTCTATGCATACATAAATGTGTATTGTGAGAGCAACTAGAAACTTTAAGCATAAAATCTATATATCATTTATGGATAAAATGTATGCATTTCATGCAAGAGCAGATTTAAGCATAAAACTAATGTATACAGTCAGACAGCCCACTTCCCAGCTGCCCACATAAGAACTGGAAAGTACTTTCTAGATTTGGCAAACTCAGATTTGACTGGCTGACTTTACACAACACAAGGTTTTTATCAGTCCTCCTGGAAACAAAACTGTGTTCACAAGGTTTAATCAGAGGTCTGGCTATGAGGGACAACATATACATGGAAATTCATTGATTAGTCAAGACTTACTCCCAGAATTTTCTAGAGTGACCTCATTCACCACAAATATCAGTGTTCCCTGGTACATATTTGGTGACATCGTACCATAATACACCTTCCAACACCAAGAAAACCCACCTTTTGGGTACTGTTTGGATTAGTATTGTAGCAATTAACATTCTGCCTATTTTCGCTTAAAATCCAAAATGACATAACTACGATGCACTAATTGTAATTTCAAATAACACTTAGGACAGAAAGTACTGTATGTAAAGCAGTATATTCCTAATTCTGCTGGGAGGGCAATTTTATTTTGTATACAATTAAAGACGTTCGTCTTCATACACATTGAAAAAGAATGTGGCGCTTTTCTTATTTGTAGAAATTGCACAAATACAGAAATGTACAAAAGCATTTGTGTACACTGGTCTTGTTTATATGATGTTAGGAGAAGAGGGAACATTCTTACTAACAATTATTATATCAATAAACATGTCAGGTTTTGGCTTGTGTAAGTCAGTGCTTAGTTTTATTAACATTTTTAAGAGCTGTAGGATGCATGCCCAGTTCAGCCAATTAAAATATATGGCTAGCCATGCACAGTATCTAGCCCAAGAGTAGTGCTTACAAGATACTGTTTCTGTAATGAGGGAGGGGAGCTTCAAGCTGTGAGTGCGGGTGAGCGCTATCACGGTGGCCATGCATCCTTTAAAATCACAAAACACAAACAGAAAGTGAGCTATCACTAGGAGATTTGAGCTTGACCGAGCACATATTCTCATTTCTTAACTAAAAGATTCATCAAGGATTGCTGTTCCTGCACGATACGGTCACACCTGTGAAGACAAATGTAGATTCAATTTATGATCTGACTGTGGCAGATATCTTAGTATTTCTAGTTAAGAAAACACAGGACCACCCAGCAAGAGCTCCAGATGGCATCCTGAAGCCTCCATGACAAGTTTGATGGCAAAACGTGTGGTGACACCAGAAATTGTTCTAGATTTAGAGCTCAGCTGCTCTAGCGCCAATGCTGAAAAAACTTGGTCAACTCTTTGCTGAAAGCACTTGCAAACTATTCCTGGTGCAACTGAGCATTTATGCACAGCATTTGTAGCATGTTATCACAAGAATTCATTTCCAGTTGTGCCCTGTTTACTTTAAAAAAGCATGTTAACATGACTTTAGTGTGAAATTAATCATTATCCATAATTTACCTAGAATGATTTACCTTGAATCTGTTTATCCAAATTGAAAATGAGCATTAGTGTTTTCTTATAATGTTACTTTTAGCAAGAACACAAGTACAATGACTTTCAGATATGTCATACCCTTTAAGCCTACTTTCAACTTTGACATTGAATTAAAAAGAGAGAAAATAATATTTTATGTTGATTATTATTTTAACCAATCCAGTAACCAATGACTATGATGCATAGTACAAAGTAAGTTCCATGCATGTTTTTGTAAACATATCTAACATTTTAAAGGAAAACATTGTTTTTTTTTCACCATTACTCACTGTGGTACCATTTAAGCCCACCTTATTAGTTTCCATATTAACTGTGGAACCATTTTAGCCTACTTTAATGTTTTTTAATGAGAAATCTAATTCCAAACTATTATAAATTTTCTTAGTGAAAGTGTTTAATAACTAAATTCATTGCATGCGTTTACCTTACTAACCTTTTACCTTAATCTACTTATTACTGACAGGCCTTTAAATTACAGAGTTTAGCACCATTGTATGATAGATATCTGTTTATGTGCGTCCTTTGTTTTCAGTGAGGAAATGAGCAAAACAGAGACAAAAAAACTACAGAACCTGTCCAAAATCATAAAGGCATGTCACCTTAAAAAAAAAAACTTTACTGGCAAAACATTTTGTATTGAACAGAAAGTCTGAAGGTGATTGTGAAGGCTAAGATCAGAGCTGATGTACTGAAGTACCAATTAAGCCCATGCCAGACTTTTGACTTTATTAAAAAAATTATAACGAAATTATTAATATAAAAAAAGTATATTCTAAAATGTACATTTTCAAATGAAAGAGAAATCTTGCATTTTAGCTAAATATTTTTCTTATAAACAATGTCAATATCTATTTTGGTGGGCTTAATGGGTATACTTACCGGGCAAATGAATGAATTTGTCTTTTACACTCAGCCACTCGTTTCCTGCATTCCACATCTCTAGACTTAACTCTTTACTAAGGAGTGTGGTAATGTACAGCAAAGACAAAGGTCTTGACTTTTCAAGGCTGATGTTTATTTGCTCAGGCGGTGTCAGGGGCATTACCCTTGTAAGTTATTAATAATGCAGAGTGGCTGTGCAAACAAGGCACATTTTTGGAGAGGGTGGAGACACAAGGGCATTAAATAGCGGTCAGAAAGGGCCAGGCTTTTTTAACCTCTTCTCAACCTTAGGGTGCACATACCACCCACATGCTAGCAAACACTGAGTAGCAGGCTTTAGATAAGGAGGACCTGAAGCCTGGTCAAACACTGCAAATTCTTGACTGCATGATATACAAAATGAAAAAACGGCTTGGAAATCTTTGCTCAAATCCACGCTGTACCGTTTTGCAAAACTTTTCAAATATATTTTTTAAATTCAAAACAAAAAGGAAACTTTCATATGTCAGCAAAATGGATATATAACCTAAATGAACACTGGAATCTATTTAAAATTGAACAAGCTTCTAAGTAAGAATTAAGCATACTGATGTTGCTTTCTAAAACCAGCAATTGGGCCTTTAATATGTCCCGCCCCAACTTCCTGGTTCAGTAGGAAATACAAAAATTGACTAGTTTGCAAATAGATGTTCTGTGTCTGGAAGTGATCTACCAAATAATTAGTTATTTTTAAGCAAAATCAATAAAGATTAAAATGCAATTGCTGTTATGAGCAGCACATTAATGACAATTTTGTTATTTGCAAAAGTTATCATCTCCTTCATTAGGCTATTTATGTAAGACGCTACATAATTCACCAAGGTGAAGTGGAAGTGCAACCTAAAGCTTGTCGTCTTACAGTATTTGACATCTATAACATTTTCCGTGTTTCCATGCAGGTTGTCACGGACAGGGAAGTTCATCAACTGTTCCGACACAAAGTTCAGCTATCGACTCGTCAACAGACTTGCTAACAAACCAGGCAGTAGACCTGACAAGCAGCACGAAAAACGATCTACCAGCTGCAGGTGGAACAGTAGGTCAAGCTACTTCTATGCCTGCTGGTAAAGAAACAACTCCAGGTTCTGTTTACCAAACTCAAACCAAAGGTATGAGGCCTCAAGATTGACTCTGAATTGATTTCTTAAGTGTTTTTAGTTGGTGATACTACTGATCTTTGATTCTTTGGTTTTGGCACCTTGATTAGTTTCCAGCACTGCTGATGCCAGCCTGTCTACACCTGTACCAGAACAATCAAATTCCCAAGAGCCCAGCACCTCTGATGTAAATGAGTTGGCCTTAAATAAAAGTTACAACCTTTCATTTTCAGTAAGTATTTTTGGGTCACTAATATCATGGATAAGAATTCTGGGAGAAAAAAAACAATGGTCCAAAATCGCTGTATATATATCACAGTTCAGTTAGGAACTATCAGAGTTATCTCTAAATTTATTATTAATCATTGGTTTTCATTGGTCAACAGCTTCAATGAAGAAAATGCAGAAGAAATTTAATTTTAATTTGACCTATTTAGATGACATTTATCTAAACCCATCATTTAGGTTTCGCATTCACAAGTTTCATGAGGTATTGTAGATGGTAATACCATGGCACTATCCACTTCCAAAAATACCATGACACTTCTTCAGAAGAGATGGTTTAGTTTTACCATGGTCTTTTTGGTACTTTACTTAGAAAAAAAAAGTCGCTCCAAACCTGTAAAAGCTTCATTTATCTTTAGCAGACAATTTAAGACATTTTGGATGAAAACCAGGAGGCTTGTGACTGTCCCACTGACTGCCATTACAATTTTCACTGTCAAGGTCCAGAAACGTATGAAAGACATCATCAGAATACTCCATCTGGCATAAGTGCTTAAACATTCTGAAGAATACACAAATGCAGTTTTGTGTCAGCTGCAGTGCAAGGATATGCTGATTTTTGACAGTTAAAAGCATAAATACACATACAAGACGTATCTTTGCATTATACATATATACATATATACGTGTGTTATTTTGTTTTATTTCTGTACAAATGTATTTTTGTAGCTTTAAGGCGTTACGGTTGAACCACTGATGTCAGATAGAGTATATAGACCATGTCTTTTATACTTTTCTGGACCTTGACTGTGAAAATTGTACGACAATCAGTCAATGGGACAGTCACAAGCCTCCCGGTTTTCATCAAAAATATCTTAAATTGTGTTCAGAAGATGAACAAAGCTTTTACGGGTTTGGAATAACCTGTGGTTAAGTGATTAACAACTACATTTACATTTTGGGGTGGAGTAACCCTTTAAAGAGCAGGTAATATGGGTTTTCAAAAAATATCTTATTTGCAGTTTGTAGCTGTCCTTCAATGTAAACAGTCTGCAAAGTTGTTAATCAAAAAAAGCACATGATAAAGAAAGATATTGTCTCTCAAAAGAAAGAGTAGACTCGTAGAATCTTACAAATCTTCTGCCTGTTACTGGTATACGTCACTAGGTAACATATTTGCATAATCCCCGCCTGTCCGCGAAATACAAAGTCTGATCTGCCCACAAACACTTCCGCTAGTCAGTGTACACATCATGTCAAGAAGACACTGTGAAAGCAAGTGGCTTAGGATGATCCTTAGAATCAGTGGTTAAAATAAATTTTTACACAATTTATTTTATAATAGGGAAGTATGTGATTTCGGACGCAGCAAAAGCCTTGTGAAAAACGTATTTGTGGCGACCAATCAAAGCACACTTGTCCAACTGACCAATCAGAACAGAGTTGGCTTATGGAAGGGAGGGGATTACAAACCTTAAGATCTAAATTGATTCAAACGAACTGTATCTAAGTCATTGCTAAATGATTCTAATAATAAATGCATATTCTGAGAAAAATACAATGTTTTCTGACCTTAGATGCAGGGGAAGTTAGGACGTCGTAAAAGATTTGTGTCAACAACAACACTTAAATCACTGCATATGATCTTTTCAGATATCAATATAATTTGTTAAAACGTTTCCTTTTACATGCAGAAATGTGTCTCCGCAAAATATGTAACTCTGGTCTTGACTTCCCGCGCTATATACAAAATTAACAGAGGTCACGTCAATGAAATCAACAGCTATCGAAAAGTCCCATATTAAACTCAAAAGGTCATTAAAAAAGCTTAACATTTCTAAACTCCACTAAAAATCTCTTCAAGTATCTCTGCTTTACTAATCCAAACCATGGGACAGAGTGACTTCAGTTGTTTTCAGTTGCTGTCATCTGCGTCCGTGTACATTAGAAAGGAAGGAAGCTTTGTGTCTGAGAGGATAAAGTTTTGCAGGGCAGTTTGAGCTGTTGATGCCTGTGAGCTCAGATTAGGGAGATCCTGTTTTGTCATTCGCTATAAATAATCCCTCCACACAAAAGATGAATGAGTGGGAGAGAAGAGGGGCTTCCTCTCACTGCTGTCATGCGGTTATGAACCCAGGAAAGAGGTTAGACAGAAGAATTGGAGGGGAGATGATGAGCATCCATTGTTGGCAAGAACAGATCTGAGACCGGTGAAAGTGATAGCAGCGATAGGCTAGTCTGACGCAAGATCTGTATTTTTTTTTCATCATGATAGGCGTTGGTTATTCTGGCTTGACACCATGGGACGATACAGAGCCCACACATGCTTTGTGAAAGGCAGGGAGAGGTGCTAAACTACAAAGACTCCTTCCTGTTCATTTCCTCTTTTTGTTTTGTATATGAAGCTTTGTAAAATAGATAAATTGTGTATGGGACGGATGTAAGGAAGAGTGGAAAAAATCTAAATTAGGAATGCTTAGGGATGCTACATAAATTAACGAAACAAAAAACAACTTTAATATAAAATTATTTATTATTCACAAGTTTGCGCTTCCTTATGATAAATGATTAAAGCATATTTGGCGTGCTGTCCAGGGAGCGAGCCGGGATGTTGACGAATGCCAAGCCCTAGAAGATGAAACCCTAGCAGATAGAACCTTATCTAGGGCTGAGCTTGACATCCGACTTGAATCCCGCTCGCCCCCCCCCCGGAGGAAGACACAAAATAACGGGGTGGAGAAGGGGTGGAAGGAAAGGATAGGGGCATATTTAAGGGGAAGGCTTATGAATTTGATTGGATGGGAGAAAATTAGGCTGATTAGGAGATTAGTAACAGCTGTAGCTAATCATGCATCAGCCATCCTCCCGAAACTTGTTTATCAACATCACTAAAATAAAACTAAAAACTAAAATCAATGACTTTAAATGCCACAAGTGAATTGAGGCATCTCAACATATAATAAAGAAGATCATGAGAAGTGAATATTCATTTTGAGACTTTATAAAGTTTAAATTTCACAATGTCATTAAATGATTAGTCTTTTAAAGATTAACATCAAGTGATGAAAGGTACAAATAAAAATGGGGTGAAATGAGCATGCACAACTAAATATACAATGTCTACCACACTGGAGGATTAATCTGTCATTTTTATTTAAACAGACCTGCTCACTATTAAGGAATACCCAAACTAAATCAACATCACTTGATTAGATATATGACTTAAATTGCTCTCCAATATTTGATTCTTGTTTTTGTTAAACTTGTTGTTTATGTGTTTCTCTAGCCAGGAAGCGAAGAAGATAGTGCTGCTTCTGGATCTTCTCCTGTTTTCGTGTCTGTGCTGGTGACCGGCTTACTGCTTGCTGCCGCAATAGTCGGCATATACTACTTCAAGTGCCATCGCCGAAGTAACGGCAAAGGCATGAAACTGGTGAGTCTCAGACTTACTGAACCCTTTTAATTGTAATATCGTTTCTTGAGAATTTGATTGCATGTTCTAAGTCAACATTAACAAATCTTTGATGCAATTTTACATATTCATTCACTTCCTGCTGTCTAAACCTTCAAATTGATGACTTCACCAACAGTATCTCCACCACCAAGTGTTTTCAATCAAATTCCCATTTTGAATGTGTTATGCATGCATTTTAATTGCAAAGTTCAGCGTATTTGATAGGAAAATGTTGCCAAGCTCGTAATTAAGAGGGAAACAATTGGCAGCATATCAGTGCAGCGCAGTTCCTCCGGCATACGCCCCATTGAATGTTTAGAACCACAACACATGCTAGTGAAACACTAACTGTTCCATCTTCTTGCCAATAGTTCTAAGCTGTTTTCCTTCTCTGTTGAATGATGAAAGCAAAGTGCACTTTCGGCAGACCTCAAAAAGAATCGTACAATAAAAAAATACTTACATTCATATAGGGCAGCATTTCATAAGCCATATGCTGGATAATAAATGCTTTAGCTTTGAAGATGCGTCATGAAAGATATTCCATCAGACAAAAATTATTTTATGAAAGTTTAAGTGTTCCACTCAAAGAACACCCTCCCTTTATTTAAAGGGTCTAAAATGTACTATCTTCGAGGGTTAGTTCACCCAAAAATTATCTTCTACCTCCATTCATCTTCAGAATACAAATGTATATATATATATTTTTTGTGGTATCTGAGAGCACCTGACCCTCCCATAGTAGTAGCATCATTAAAATAATCCATGTGACATCAGGGGTTCAACCTTAATTTTGCAAAGCCAGAAGAATAATTTTTGTGCGTAAAAAAAAACGGAGTCACATGGATACGTTGCTTCATTCAGATCAAAGCGTAACAATGTAGAAAACATATTTGTGTGGTGCAGCTGGCACAGAACAGCATGTTCTGTTTATATTCATTGGATACTCTCCAGGGTGACGCGGATGAGGCGAAAAGCAGTTTTCTTTTCTTTTTTGCACAAAAAGTATTTTACAGATTTTGACACTTGCTGTCTATGGGAGGGTCAGAAATCTCTCTGATTCTATAAAAAACATCTTAATTTTTGATCCAAAGATGAACGGAGGTCTTACAGGTTTGGAACAACATGAGGGTATTAATGACGGAATTTTCATTTTTGGATGAACTATCCCTTGAACTTCAAGTTTAATGCATTCAGTGCATTAAATTTGATAAAGGTTTTACATAACTGATATGAACTCCAAAGGTTCTCATTAAATTCTTCCAAGACTACATGATCTACATGATTAAAGGTATAGTTCACCAAAAATTTAAATTCTGTCATCATTTACCCACCCGCAAGTAGTTCCAAACCTGTATGAATGTCTTGGTTCTGCCGAACACAAAGGAAGATATATATATAAAAAAAAAAAGTTTGTACCAGGCTGTTTTGGGTAACCGTTGACTTCCATCTATGGAAGTCAATGCTAACCCAAAACAGCCTGGTACAAACTTTTTTTAAAAATATCATTTTTTTTTTTAAAATCATCTTTGGGTGAACTATTCCTTTAACCATTGTCTCATCTATGTACTGTCATTCATCAAAAGAAATTCTAGAATAAACATCTTCTAATAAAGTCCAAAAATTATGAATTTGAGCAATACAGTTTCCTTCTGGGAATGTTCCTGGGGTTAACTGTCTTGCAAAATAAAACAATTATAATAATAATTGATAATTGTAAGTAGAACAAATATAGTAATAATATATAATAAATAGAATATAATAATAATAATATAAAGAAAAATGAAAAGTTCAATCATTGTATTTTGTTTTCCACAGGCTGAAGAGTCTTACATGGCTGACGAGGAGAATCAGGGCAACACTCTGGTGTCCGTGGCCCCTCTAAACCAAGCCGAGCCCCAGGAGAAGCCCAGTCTTAACGGAGAGTCACAAGAGGCAGTTAAGGCCCAGACTCCTCCTGCTGCCACCAATGGCCACTCTACCACCAAAACAGCAGACACCGAGCTGTGAACAAACCGATCTGCCACCTAGGGTCTGGGCAGAACGCTCAGTCCCTGCTTCATAAACCCAGCTCAATCTACTGCATTGACCTTGGCCATAAGGCACAAGGGAGACAAAGACTCAAATTCCCACTGCAAAATGTTCAATTTAAGTTCATACGGAACAAATTTGTCAAGAAATACTCCTTCCGATCAATCAAGATAAATGTACACATTTCAGTGCTATATGAAAGATTGTTGTACGTTAAGAAAGCAGTTATGACAGTGATGATTTATACAAACATAAATTCAATCAAAATGATGCAACAAAAAACATTTTGGTCCAAGAGGTTCACCCTTTGAGTATAATACAGTACTACTGTGGGGTGGGGGACCTTTCCCATGAGTCATTGCTGGCTTCCATTAGAGTAGCCAGGGCTGGAACAGAACACCGGGAGGATCCTTGTTCCTGTCCCAGAACTCCACATCTTCCAGCTGAGAGTAAATCACATCACACCACAGAATCCAATGGACGCACCGGATTGTTTGTGTTTTTCTAGACTGTATTAAATGTTCTATATGTTTGTCTTTGTGTACAGTATGATTTGACTAGTTAATAGTCTTGTATAATTGTGTTAATATCACTGCACGACAAAGTAATGATTCCTGGAGTTGCTGAGCATGAGAATTCAATTCAAACATCAATCCGTCAACTCCATGTCATTGCTGCAAACAACCCTTAACGTACAGTAAAAATCCAACCAATTAGACATGCTGCAAAACCCGTTAGCGCTCAGGGTGACAGCTAATGGTTGTCTGACATTTCTGGATTGAGTTACAGCTTTACCATACTTTGTAAACCAGTATTATGCTCTTTTTGTAATATTTTTATTCTAGACATTTAGATAGTAGTGTTTATGGGTTGAATGACTGACTTAATCGTTTGAATGACCTGCCTTAATTACTAGAAGATTCTTGGGTGGGTGTGTTTTTTTGTATCTGCATTTGCTACTACACTGTACAAAAGTCATTAGGCAAAGAAATTATGTAATTGGGTGCAGCCATGAAACCTTGGACCATCGTTTTTAGTCTATTCACTCCAGTACAATGAAAAACAGTACTTTTAAACCCATATCCTTCTTAAATGTTTTACATTTAAATTTCTGATACAAAACTGACTAAACTCGGGGTCAAAATTTGGTGCTAGAGGGACTGTATCTCTTAAAATGAACCAATATAAAATTATGTTTTAAACATATATACATATGAATACCATGTCCTTTATTTCAACTATGACATTGTTTTAACATTCTGGTAATCCATCATATTTTGGATCGGTGTACTAGCATTGTGTTAAACTGATGTATGTTTGTGATAGGAATAAAGTTTAGAAAAATAAATTGATATGGGCTCACTATTCATTTCTACTTTACCCCAGTGAGGCCTCGTCTTTGTGTGCCTTGGATCTATACAATCCAATTTTTCATTTATTTGGCCGCTAGTCTGTTTACTCAAGAATTTTTTGTATGATATGAAATGCACACATATGTTCTCTCTCCACCTCGATTCTCCTCATTCCTCAACACACGTGCAGAAATTTGGCTGGCATCTAAAAGCCATTTAACCCAACAGCTGGTTTGCATAAGAGAGGACGATGACATCACAGAGCAGGGATTCGGGTGGGGCTCAGTGGACCCTCATCACTTTAAGAGAAAGCAAGTCAGCGTTTATGTGTTACTGACTGCTGTCTCACGCCCTCTCAGTTCTGCCACTAATAATATAATGATGTTATCACAAATATAATCTCCTGGAAATATTATAATACACTATATTATTATAGTACTATAGCATTGTATGATATATAGTATTATATACTATAATATACTAATAAGTTAAGTTGCATTTTTATACATATATAGAAATATAATAAGCTGCTAGTAATACTACTAAATAATGTTATAAACAATAACAATAAAAAATTATTATTATTATTATTATTACATTTTACCCCTAATAAAATATTTACTGGGAAAAAAATACATTAACTTGAAAAAAAAAACTTTTAGAAAAAGAATATTTAGAAAGCATTAGCATTTTTAGAAAGAATATTTAGTCCTATTCTACATTACATTTTATGGCGCGTATAAGTTTTTTCCATTCTGTCAATGTTTCAATGTTCCTAAAAATAACAAATTTACAGCATTCTCCATGTGTTAACTGCCAATAAAATCACATTAAACACAGAAAACGGTGGGGGAAAATTTGTTGGGTCATCAAAAGATAGCACGCAGACTACTTGTTGAGGTAATTATCACTCTGCTGGAAGTCAGACTGCGGACTTGTCTGAAAGCATAAGGCCCAGATCCAGACCAAATCTGTCTTTATGCAGTCTTAAGAGATCTCAAGACCACCACCACAATATTTTATCAACGTTTAGCAAATACTCATAAAACCATCACTATGTCATGCCAAAATGTAAGAAAACATGAAAAAGATCATTACTGACATTTTCCTGCCTGGAGCGAGTTCATATCTTCTCACATATGTTGAATAGTGAGCCTATGAGGTCACACATAATATCCTCAGGATGCTCTTGTTTTTCAAAGAGCATGACAAATATACTCTACAAATCAGGAATCACCCACTATAACCTCACAGTACAACCCAAACATAAACAGAACAAGGACAAATGAGTCTGGTACAAACAAACAACAGACTAAAGAACAGGCTTCCTTAAAGGCAAAAATAAATCCATATATATCATGGCTTATATCTGACAAGAATGACTAGGACAGTTTCTTAAAATAACCACCAGTCCACTGCATTTACAGTTCCAAAAAATAGACACCAAGTGTACACCATGATAGATCTAACCATTGTAATGCCATTGTACTTTTTTGTTATACATAGCCTATGAGAGTTTTAATTAATTATATTTTACCTGCAATACATGTTCACAAGCCTCGCGCGTGTGCAGGTGTTGATTTCCATAAACATATCTTCATCTTTGGCGATTGATTTGTGAGTTTAATCCAGTTTATTGTAAGCAAAGTATTTTCGTTCGTAATATTCTGAACTCTCTTGTTCTCCAGCAGCGTTTCTGTAACCGTAAGCTAGAAACCCGCTAAAACTGTTCAGCGTGTGAGTGAACAGTCCCAACGATTCAAACCGAATCACGAACCCATTCAAGCGCTTTGACCGAATCATTGCAAACAACCGACTCAAAAATTAATTTGCGAATCGAGCATTCCAAACACACTTGATTTATTATTTCATATTTATTTATTAATATATCATTTTTAGGTTAAGACTCCCAACAGTTTTTGTTTGTTTGTTTGTTTATTGATCACCAAATGTGACGCAAAAGAGTTTACGTTACAGACAGGAATAAAATCACTAGAACTGTCACTAGAAAACAATGTTTAAAATTACCACTGTTTAACAAAAAGCACCATTAAAGGCGCAGTTCGTCCAAAAAAAAAAAAAAAAGAAAATTCTATTATTAATTTCTCACCCTCATGTTATTCATATCATCATCTTTGGACCACAAATTAAGATTTTACTAAATCTGAGAGAACTCAAGGCCTAGAAAGGTAAGGACATTGTTAAAATAGTCTACGCCTTGTTTTCAATCTGAAGAATGCACACACATGTAGAGTGGTAATCTTGTAAATGTGAAAAGAAAGTATTCTCGTAGAATTCATAATATTACGGTTGAATCATTTGTGCCCCAAATGTGTCACTGTTTATGGAGGGTCAGAAAGCACTCAGATTTCATTTAAAAAAATAATAATTTGTGGTCCGAAAATGAATGAAGATCTTACAGGTTTAGAACGACATGAGGGTAAGTAATAATGACAGAATTTTCAATCTTGGCTTACCTATCTCATTGGTGTAGTAATGATTTCAGATGAAAATGCCATGGCTTGTTATGAGTGCTGTCAAACAATTAATCACGATTAATCGCACTCAAAACAACAAATTTTTCTTTACATTTATTATGTACATATATAGCTAAATACAAATGCATGCATGTATATATTTAAGAATATATATATATATATATATATATATATATAATATCAAATATAAGAAAATAAACATATAAATGTATTTACATGTAAATACTTTCAAAGCATATACTGTATGTGTGTGTTAATAAATAAACACAGTACAAACACATATGTAAAGAAAAACATTCATTTTGGATGTAATTAAATGCAATTAATTGATTGACTTGTTATACAATCACACTGAATATTCATTCATTCATAGTTATTTACCATGATATTTCTTCCAATAATAACATAGTTGACCAAATGTTGTTGTTGTTCTTTTTAATCAGACCTGTTCACTGATAATCAAAACAAAATGTGTTTGGCCAAGAAGAGAAATCCTGAGCTTATCTGTTTTTCTAGTATATATATTTTTTTCTTTGTGTGAGAATGTGTGACATGAAGAGTCAGAGATTAAACACATACACATATATATCCACACTCCCACCCAAGACAGCAGGGTGTTTTCTCTTGTCAGCCCTCTAAAGGCGTGTGTTGTCGCAGCTGTGTGGTTCGTGGAGCTTCCCCTCGGCCATATGGTTAGATGTCCTTGCTGAGGGATAGAGTCAGAGAAGAACAAGTATGTTTTGTGCAAAGGTTCAGACCACACTAGCCAAGGGAGGGGAAGCTGGAGAATCCCAGGAGAGTCTGTTGTCATCACTAAGAGAGAAAGCCAGGTGAAGGAGGAGAAAGATAGAGGACGTATGAAGGGTTCAAAGTGCACTTCTATCTCATATGTTTAGGCTACAACACTTGCAATGAACATAAATATCACACAAGGGATCCCTGGTTCATGTTACTCTTATAACGTACAACTTCCTGTACTGAATGAAGACCACCTCACATTTTTCATTGCACATTCATTCTTATTTTAATTATTTTATTAAACAGTTTTGATTATAACATATACAAACATTGCATTGCATGGTGATTTAAATGCATGAGTTCTATTGCTATGCATGATATCATATTTTGAGATGTTTGGTTTATAATAATATTTCATTGGTAATGATCCATCTCAATCAGATAGAAGCGTTTGCAAGTAAAGTAGCGCATTCTCTCACATGTCAGTCACATGCTCTTATCTACAGAAAGCCATTTCATGTGACCATTATGTCCCCATTATAAAAGCTGAACCCTCAGGAGGTTTCTGTTAGGAAGATGTGAGCTTAAGAATGTGTACCAACTTCCTGGTTCTTGCAAGCTTTTTGCCTGCTGTATGGTGACATGGTCCTTATCTCTCAGGGTAGGAAAACATCTGGTCTCTATATCTGGGCAGGAAGTGTATCGAATGGACAGCTTTCCCCTTTCTAAAAGGGACCAATCCTATAGCAGGCTAGTACTTTGTCTGCTACACAAAAAAACCACACACTTGCATGCACAAAACAACAAATTGATTTCAACATCACTCTTTCACATTAAAAATAATAAAATATGCTTTGATCTTATCTGTCCGGGTTTCAGTGTGGCTTAGAGATTGTTCAGTGAGTGCAAGAGGCATTCAGTCAATAAAGCCAAATGCAATTCTAATCAGATTGTCCATATATTAGCCAAATAAAACAAGGGTGTGGGCACTTTTAACTCTCCTTTAAAAAAACGTTTCACACACTTTAATGGTTTAATTCATCCAATAACAATGTCCTACCATGTATAAACATGCACCAAAGGAGAATTCTGTCATTTTTTTGGCACCACAGTGGCAGTCATAAATTTGGATATTTATTGGGTTTAATGGCATTCTATAGTCAAATTTAATAATTTAATGTGTAATATTTACACATCATTAACAAATGATTCATTACAGTAAGGTTCTCCAATATTTTAATTATAGTTTTTAATATTTCATTTAGTCATGGTTGTGCTTTTATGATTTTTTCCCCCAAGTTAAAATCAAGGTGATAATTTCATCCTGATAAACAAAATAGATACATTTCTATTCGTTGCTGTGGATAGGCATCATGAATTTCTGCATAGAATCATGGGTAAGGAACCGTATTCTGAGTCATGAGATATAAATGAGAAAACCATATATACAACACTCTTCTGTCTTGCTATGATAGCCCATTTTTGCTGCATCATGAAATAAATCAGGAGTCTAGTTTTGAGTGAAATAAGTGGTAATAAATATATTTATTAAGCATTTATAACATGTGAGTTAAAAATAGCTCACTATTTGGCAGGTATTGCATTAAAATCACCCTTTTATTTAAGCTTTTATAACTGCTTATAAATGATTTGTAATGCATTTGTAAATGAGTTATTAGTCATTTATGAACCCTTTGTAAAGGGAACCTTAATGTAAAATGTTACCGTTTTATTTTTGTCCAGTCCTGCATACACACACTTCTAATTTCACATAATTTGACCAAATTGCAGCGTGACAGGAAATTACACAAATAAATTAACTCTTGCTGACACAGCTGTTTCCATGTTAATAGTGTACACTCATTCTGAAAAGACAAAAAATTTAAAAATAGATCAACAATAGAAATGATCATCATGTTTTTAACATAATATTATAAATTCTTTATCATAGACTTTTAATAAAGTTTGGGTTCACAAGTGTGAAACAATAAAAGTCACTTGAAAAGCAGCAAAAGGTGTGATAAAACATTTCAAATGCACTTTTCATGTGTCTTAAAGATGTAATGAAAAAAGCACACATAAAAATCACTGAAACATAAATAAGAATTAGCTAGATATGCTGGACATGATCCATGCACATTCATCTAACACTGAAAAATCACAATGAGTGCTTTGCTTTCAAAACATCTGAATATAAAAAGTGTAACCGCAACATTCACTCCTAAAAGATGGAATGATGTTTGTTGCAAGAAGAGCAACTGAATTTACATCACTGACTGGCAAAGAAACGAACAGCAGAATAATGTCATCCAAGCTCAGTTAAGCAACAGAAAAGACTGTTGTGCCTTTTATTAATGCAGAGCCCTCTAGGGGGCTTAATTTTGCCTGGAACTCCATGACTGTTCAGCCTTTCAGAGTAATCCATCTCTCCATCTCAAAGTCCTCGCCTCATTCCATTGTCCCTACACCTCCAGTCACAAACCAGACAGTTATTAATACACTCAGACTGTCATCAATGTCCTATGGCAGTGAGAGGGTGTGCACAGATAGTATAGAGGACACATAATCCATGGCTATACGTGACTGACCGCAGTCAGAGAGTGTCCTTACAGGGAGGGTCACAGAAAGCTGCTGGACGTACTCCAGATTTCACTGTAAAAAAAAAAAAAAAAAAAAATCTGCATGAAGAAGAAAAGCACAAAACATTGCAGCTGCAATCCAGGGATAATGTTTGCTAATATAAATGGAAAACTCTTTAGCATTGAATGCTTTTGAGAAAGACAACATTGATAGATGACAAAGTAAAGAAAATAACCATTTTTAAACCTTAAACTATTTAAACTTTTAAACTATATCAAAACTATTGAAATTGTATTTTATTATATATATATATATATATATATATATATTTTTTTTTTTTTTTTTTTTTTTTAAATTAAATTTATTAATGTGATAAAAAACAAAATAA